>JAJJWW010015934.1:0-251809 GCA_023531295.1 Papaver armeniacum | reverse complement strand
ATTTCCTTTCTTAGAGATCATCGTAAAAAGATTCTTTTTGTCCACACTTCGTGGAGTCTCCGAAATCATTTCGGAAGGTTATCCTTCTTACCTACAACGTGTGCGGGATTTCTCTCTTTATTCCCGCTTTGCACACATGAGACTAAAAAAGCGATCTTTTTGAGTGCAACTATCATAAAACCCGATTAGTGAGGCGGAAGTCGAGGCTTATGATCACAATCGAATCAATTCTTTCATATGGTATGGTTACTTCTCGCTCAAGCACTTAAGGATGAGAATGCGTTCTTTGGTAGTTCTAACTTCTTGTTACTAGCATGCGAAACTCTATGTCCTCATAGCTCCTTGGATGCTTGAGACTCTTTTACACTCGAAGTTGGAGAAGGTTTTGTGGGTACACCTCACGGTAAAACCCTCACGAGACTACAACTCGTCCACTAGGGACACCTAGGGGTTTAAAGGCTTAGTGCATACGCTAAATGCATTCGAGAGACCCGCGACGGTGGTATAGTTAGGAGTTCTAATTTCTGTTTCACTTGAGGACAAGTAAAATTCGGGTTTGGGGGTATTTGATGAGTGCCAAATATTGCATATTTCTACATCTATTTATTGGCATTTAACTCATCTTTTGTGCTCGTAAATCGATATTATCCCATTCTCGTATTTTCTTTGTTTTCAAGAATAAATATTTGTACTAATTAATTTTGTGTTTTTAGGTAGTAAATAAATCTCGGAGAAACTGAGAGCCAAAGAGCGAGAAAATTGGGAGACGAGCGTCTATGGAGCAAAGCCAAGGCCGCGCACGCATCGGCTCACGCACGCTCAACACCAAAACCGCACATCACCCCGAGCCGTTGAGATCTCCATCCTATGCATCCTACTATCGCTCCAACCATCCCATCACTTCTCGCTTGCGCCCTCACACCAAAACTCACCTACACCTATACCCTATCGACCGAACCATTTTCTCTTCCATCTTCTCTTTCTTCTCCGACACCATCAGAGAAAACCCATTCTCTTCACCTCCTTCGCCCATACCAGTTGCAGACCACCTCACCACCACCATCTCCTTCTCCTGACAGCACCAACCGCACCCGTAGCCCCTGCTCTTTCTCTCTACTTGACTTATCTCTTTCATAGCTTCTCCATACCTTAGAAGCTGGTTAGAGATAAGTTAGAACTAGGGTTTCTCCAACAACCATGCATGGTCGATTCGAGAGGAAGAAAGAGGTTTGGGTGAGCATTAATTGCAAGCTTTGAGTGTTTTGTGAGTTATATATATAGTTGTTCTTCATTTTGTAAAAGATAGGTCAATTTTTAGGGTTTAAACTTGTATTTTCAATTTTAAGTCTATCTTTATCATGTTCACTATGTTCTAATTTTAATCCGCTAGGATTTAAATGAAACCACGATTCTCGGTTACGTGGTTCAACCGTGTTTGAGTTGTTTTTGCATGATTAAATGATAAGATATCTTCAATTTTAGTATTACAACACTTTACTCTCACAATGAATGCCTTGTATCCATTGTAGTTAGGCTAAAACTGTGTTGTTTGTGCTTCAGCTCAAGCCTTAGAGATAGTTGCTAATTCCCTTGACTAGTTGTGCTTAACTAGACAATTAGTGCTCTGGGTTAGTACTTTAGTGATAATTGAAGTATCACTTGGTGAAACTCCTTAGATAAGTGAGTAAATTGACACATTATCCTTATCTGTCACAGGAACAAAACTCTCGAACTAGTTGAATCCCATAACATGAATTAGTGGTGGATTTGACAATCCTAGTACCCTTTATACTCATTAATTGTATTTCGATTTGCCTTTACTTTTGCAACCTCCAACTCGGTCGTAAAGACACTAAACAAACCATATATTTTGTCACTTCACTAGAAATCAGTTAAGAAGCCTTTTGATCATTCACACACACTCCATTTCTCTGTGGTTCGACCTGTGCTTGCCACTGCCTCCAAAGGCACTGTGCACTTGCAGTTTAACACGTAGGAAAACCATCTTTAGAAACCTACCACCCATAAATCCCTTGGTAAGTTTCCCAGGAAATCTTAGGGGGAGGGGTCGGACTCCATAAGGAGGATTTGCTGGAAAACTGATTCCCATGGGAAACGTGATTCCAGGAATTCGGGAAACCAAACAAACCGAGGTAAACGTAATTCCACCAAATCCCCTGGACCCCTAAATCCCACCTGTAAAATTCTACATCCAAACCCACCATTAAACGAGCAGAATCACCAACGGAAACATCACCGGAAAATAAAATCATTTTTTTTTGCTAAATAAATCATTGTATTAAAGAAGAGAAGTTACTAATGTCGAGGTAATAAATCAGGACTGATTCCCCACCACTCATTACAAACATCAAATCTTCTACAATGTTTTGCTAGTTTACCAACAATAGAGTTAAACTCTTTTTAAATGACTTTTTTTGATGAAAGAAAATGAGTCTAACAAGTAATAACAATCATCCATGATGGTTGAACTAAACCAACATAGGTTGTTATCTTTATTCCTCAGATAATCCATAAATTTTTTAGCATCGTTGTAGAGACTTATGGAGGTAATTCCTTTGCTGCGAGCCCAAGTGATTGCTTCCAGTATAGCTAGACACTCCGCCTCTTCATGATTCCTTGCTATCTGGGTTGCACAAACGTTGCATTTTTTGAGCCGTGTCCGCGTCCGACTCGCGTCGGACACAAAACGCTGACACGACCCGTGTCGCGCACCAATGTGCGCGTCCTGCACGCGTCTGGTTTGGACGCACCGATGACTCGGGTTTGAAGCGTTTTTTTTTTTCCTTTCATTTTCATTTAAACTTATTCCTTTATTTTTACTATTATTAACTAAATGAAGAAAGACAAACACTGAGATCAATCATTTAGGTCTTTATTAGGGTTTTGTGATTAGAAATGACATCACGTAGACCCTTGGTTGGGCATTTGTTGTTCTAAGAATGCATTTTGATTGTGCCATGTGTTTAATAGTGAACAAACGATTTCTTTTTTTTCTTTTGAAATTTATACACATGTTGAATCATTTTCTAATTTTTAGGATTGAAACACTTGAATTTGTTGTATAAATACATGATTGTATATATAAATAATATATATATACGTGTCCGCGTCCTAGTTTTTTTAGAATTTTGTAGTGTCCGCGTCCGTGTCGTGTCCGCGTCTGCGCAACCCAGCTTGCTTTGCGTTTGACAGATTTGCATCCCTTGAAGTTGCCTGCACCTGTAGTCATGTATATACCAATACCAGATATATTAGTATCTTTATCATAAGACGCATCACAGAAAATCAAAGTACAGTCCTCAAGCAGATTATCCAATAAGGTTGGATTAGTAGCACTAGAGGCAGAGGTCTGATTACTAATGGCACCATTTCTCTGATTAGAAAATTGACCAGAGACAGAGTTCAAAGCATTAAAAGTGTCATTAGATACTCTCAAATCCAATTTGACAGTGGCATAAGACTGAATTGTCATTACTAATGGCACCATCCTCACGTGATACACTCCAGGTTGTAGTAAAGATTTCAATCTATGTATGAACATCATGGCTATTCATTAGCAATTTTCTTATCCAGTCTTTGATTATAGGATTAGTAGCTGCATCCTGCAAAATCAAATACCCTTTTGGGGTTGCAGACCACACAGACTTTGCAAACTGACAATGAAGGAGCATATGTTCATTAGTTTCATGGGTTATTTAACGTTTGGTACCCATCAAATGTCCAATACCTAGCTTTGGTACCCAACATTTCAAATATTAAGGATTGGTACCTTGACCTGGCATTGACTGTCAAGTCAAGACAATGACTTAACTGACTTAATCTTTCGGCAACAGAACATCGATTATTACCATTTTAGTTTTAAAAATTATAACAATGACTATGTATGTCCTAACGTCCAGTTATAGTGGATACACATGTCCGAATCTGAACGCGACACCCTAATAAACGACCACGGTTATATCATCTCTAATAAAACCCTAAAACAAAACTCTTTTTCCCTTTTTCCTTTTCAATTCATCTTCTTATTGTCTCTCTGCACCTTCATGAACATAGATAAAGAAATATAAAATCCCCATCATTCGTGAACCAGACATAACTATAAATCCCTTTTCTATGTTTCTTTGTAAGTTTTTACCTAATTCTAGGAAACCTATTTCAATTCTCACTTTAACCTTTGATTTTTATAAATAAATAACTTAGTACAGGAGGAAGAACAATGGCAAAGATGTAAGATTCTAGAAATTAGTACTTTGATCTTTTCTTCCTTTTCTCTGAATCTAATGTATAATTATTTTGATTTATTATTTGATAGCCGATTGAGTTGGAAAAGGGGATCAAGTGGGGATATTGATTTAACTCTGCGTACAAGATTGAATGAATTTTGGTGGGGTTTGGGTTTTGTTTGAATGGTTGAGTGCAGCTTTTTGTTGATTTGATTGTTAATTCGTTAACGGGGGATTGTGTGAAAGTGGGAATGGTTTTTTACTGGATTTCATTGTCTTGATTATGGTTGTGGTGGTGGTGGAGTGTTTCTGGTTGCGGTGTAGGTGGTGTTGCTCGTTGTAGGGATGTTAGTGGTGGTTGTTCTAATCTTCTGTTGTTTTTTTTTTTTTTTTTTTGAGATTCAAATTATCTTGTATTGTTCAATGATTTGGGGAATTCATTTTTTATGACGTGCTGGTGGTGCTTGTATTACTAATTTCGATATATATGAGCTGAAGAAGCTTTCTTGCCATTGTACATGATTTTCTGCCGAGACGGAAAGAAATCCTAGTAGAGAAGGTGTGAGACAGGTGTAATGACTTCACATTTTTTTAATATTATATTTTCCTATAACGGTGAATCAACGGCGTTAAAGAATTAATTTTTATTAATAATTTAAATTATTTAGCGAACAAATTGTTTGGTCGAGGGTTTGTATTCACGGTCTCTGACGGGTCAAGGTACCAACCCTTAATATTTGAAATATTAGGTACCAAAGCTAGGTATTGGACATTTGTTGGGTACCAAACGTTAAATAACCCTAATTTCATTGATGTTGTTATTGCACATACAACAATAATTATTATTACTAGACACATATTGAGATAATCTTACTTTGGTAGGCAAAATATCAGAAATACATTTCCAGAGAAACAATTGAATTTAGGAAGGAGCTGAGTATTCCACAAAGCCTTACAAATAGGATCAGGAGGGGAATTAACAACGCCATTTGAATTAATACTTGTTAAAACCCTATAAGAAGACTTCATAGTGACTTGCCATTGTGAAAGAGGACCAAATCAATCTATCCTCACCAAACTGAGGTATTCTTATCTGTTTGATTCTATCAGCATTTTCCTTAGTGTAAAAATCATAAAGCAAGGGTACCTTCCATTGCTTTGTTTTGTGATCTATAAAGTCGGCTACGACAAGATTTGGATTAGGGTATTGAGTACACAGGGGAAAAGTAACATCTGGAATCCAGTTATCCTAAAAATCTCTAATACTCCTACCATGTTTTACCTCCTAAAAAGAGTTATGTTTCACAATATCTAAGCCTTTACAAATCCCTTTCCAAACCCAAGAGGAATCCTGATTTTTCTTGTAATGCAAAGGATGAGTATTTCTAAAATACTTAGATTTTAGATTCTAAACCATAACTCATCAAACCCATGGATTAATCTCCAAGCAATTTAGATAGTAAAGCTAGATTGAATTTTTTGAGGTCACGAAATCTTAGCCCACCTACATGCTTGTGAGTGCACACACCTTGCCACTGTTTAGTATAAATTCCTCCTTGATTCACATTTATCCGGATGGATTTTTCTTTGAAAAAACATCCAAATTTCTCAAAACTTATCATTTGACCAAAGCAAGAACTAAAAACATTAATAGCATCAACTAAATTTTGGGCCTCGTAGTGAGTTGCTTTAGTAAACAACAAGAAGTCATCGGCGAATAAAAGGTGAGACACGTGATAATGACTTGTTGCATCGGTTAAGCTGATGTAAACCGAGGTATAAGTATAACTTTAACAATTGAGACCAGTAAACATGATGGAGGCAGTATAGGCAAGTGCCTAGAGCCCCAAATTATTGGGGCCCAATTTTTTTTTTTTTTTCTTACTATGGTCAATTTGTAACACTTATAAGTGTTAGTAATCTGTCTTGCCACGCTTAATCACTTTACATTTATATTTTTAGTAAATACCATGTAACACCTATAAACGCTACTAGTTTTTTAATTTTGAAATCAATAACCCTTTATTGCGGTTGTTTTTTGACAAAATACAAGCTTATAACCCCATATCTAATCAAAATTCTGCATAGTCGAGTTTCAAATTATCGCTTAGATATACTAATTTATCTCTCCCTAAAAGAAATTCTATCTTTATCCCTATATTGGTGATTTAAAAAAAAAAGGCCCATATTTTTGGTTCGCCTAGGGTACCCCAATTCTATAAGACGGCCCTGATTGAGGAGTGCTTATGTAAACCGCGATCCTGCTTCGATGGGAATGGGAGCATACAAAAAGATTTGCCACTAAATTTGAAATCATCTGTTTTTTTTGTGGAAGAACTGAGGAGTGTCGAATAGAGAATCTGAAATCATGTCCAGCGTTCCAATTCCAGATGAGATTCTTCATGAAGTCTTATTAAGGTTACCTCTCGAATCAGTTTCAAAGTTTAGGTGCGTATGCAAACAATGGAACTCTTTACTCTCTAACCCTAGTTTTGTGAAAAACCATTTTGATCTTGCTGTTCAAAACGAAAAACCTAATTTCATTCTTGTAATTGATGTCGAGAATGGTTATAAAATCATCCGTGTAAATTAGGTTTCATTATTATCATGTGAACCTGATAGTGATTGTGGATGTGAGCCTGATTCTGAATGTGGATGTGAATGTTGTGATGAGGGTTCTTATCTGAGGTACCCATTCCAACAGTTAGAATCACGTGAGGTTTCAATTTTAGCTGTTAGTGATGGTTTACTTTGTCTCCTTACTGGTGAGATGGATGAAGAAGAAGCTCCAGACATTATCTGTTTTTGGAATCCTAAGACTAAAGAATATAAGAAGTTACCTAACCCACCAAGTGATTTTTCATGTGGTGTAAAGATGGTGAAAATAATTCAGAATATGGGTTTTATTATGATTTTAGCATTGAGGATTACAAGTTGATTAAAATGGTGGCAATTTCCGGAGAGTCTACTATACTTGGAGTTCAAATTTATAGTTTAAGGTCAAACTCGTGGAAAAACAGTGAGAAATTCATACCTTATGAGTCTTCATCGCTTCATAGAAGTTCAGGAGTCTTGGTTAATAGAGCTCTTCATTGGTTACTAATCACGCCTGGAAATCGTACTTCTAATACTATAGTTTCTTTTAATACTTGTGATGAAGGATTTGCTGATTTGGCTCTACCAGAAGCTGTGGAAAATAAAGATGTCACGATTGAACTTGGAAAATTGGATGGGTGTCTTTGCTTACTTGCCGGATCTCTTGGTGATCGAGCTGATTTATGGGTGATGCAAAAGTATGGGGTCAAACAATCGTGGACTAAAATTTTCACAACTACCAAAGAGTTAATTGCAGATAATAATTTCATGAGTAATGCGATGCCGATATGCAGATACAAGAGTGGTGAAATTCTGATGCCAAATTTGGAGGGGTTTGTTGTGTACGACCCAAAATGTGATAAAGCTAAACTCATTACGATTCGTGATATTTGTGGAGCAAGTGAAGTCAGCCAAGTTGAAAGTTATATAGAGAGCTTGGTTTCACTCAGCTCGTTTACTTATGTTGGGAAGCATGGCATTATTGAGGATATTTCACAAAGAGAGTTAAGTGGCAATCTTCATTTCTTTGAGATTCCATGCAGGTAGTGAAGAACTTATGCATAGTAGGTTGAAGCTCTAATTTTTGTTTGTTACTTTATTGTGGGACAAGTAATATTTTGAGAAAATAAATTGATTGTGGTTTGAATTTTAACCTCTCATTTTTGTTATGCTAAATGTGACTATGTTTCGTGTTCGTTTTTTCTCTTTATTGTGTACTCAACTGGTACTATTATTACTTGTTGTAGGTTGTAATTTGCCTACTAGGTGTTTTTTCTTGCTTTAATATAGATTTTGCCTCTTTCAGAAAGTGAAAAAGATAATGTTGTCAGTCTTGTGATGGCCAAGATCGGAGTTAGTTTATTTTTCTTCTGCATCTCTTTAATGTCTCAGGATACTGCAATCTTCTCGTAACTGTAGTTCTGTTTATTCTGTAAACATTTTGTTTATTGTTTAATCTGTAAACATTCTTTCTTGGTCAGTTAGAACGTTGTCAGACTTGTGCCAAGTCATATATCCTTACAGTATATCTAATTTATAGAACTGTAGCTTTTTTTGTTGCTAACTATTTATAGAACTGTAGTTTTTTTGCTGCTAACTATATTTGTAAATGCCATTTATGTGAATCAACGTCATGATCAGATTATAGTCATGCACTCTCTTCCAGGTATGCTAAAATGGCAAACCAATCATAGACAATCACGAATTGGTTTTCTGCAGAGGGACTTTAAATTTTGCCTGCAAAGTAATTTTTGCTGGAGGCAACTACCTAACCGTTTCTCTTGGAGCGTTTTAGGTGAAGTACTGTTTTTTTAATTTCACCTGTGTAATAGCTAATAATCTTTTTTTTTTTTTTTGAAGCATAATAGCTAATACACATAATTAATCCACGGTAGTGAATGAGTAAGTAAATTAGCAGTGCATAGCGCTTGCGGATACAAGCAGTGTAAAGGCACGAGTACTAATAAGTAAATCAAGTGCAGATAAGTAAATGACACAACAAGTTTACGTGGTAGTCATAAAATCACAGACGATGTGTTTAGTAAAATCAAATGCTTAGCTGAAAGGCTGGTGAAATACCACCAAAAAGGCAGAAAAAGTGGCGATTGAGAGAAGCAGGAGATCAACAGCTTTGTGAACTAGATACGACATGTGAAATGCATTCATCATCGACTGCAGTTAAGGCATTCAATAAAATACCTAGCTAACAGTGGTAAAATGCAACAAAAGACAGAAGAGGCTCCTGAAGTCAGAAGATTCCATCAACAAACTACTGGTGGAACTGCCTGTAGTGAACTGGTGGAGCTGCTACTACTGGTGGAACTACTACTGCAAGTTTCACAGAGGCCAGACCAGCGACGAGTGCATACCTATTAGTGCGACCCACTGTTCAACAGGCCGTGCAGTTCGAGGAGAGGACCGACAGTTTCTGAACTGAAATCTTCCTTTTGGAGATGGGCAGCAGCTCGATTCGAGGGATTACCCTTCTAATATGCTGTCTATCGAATAAATTTCTTTGTTTTTCATTTTGTGCAGGCCCATGAGCCTGAGTAGCTGGCTCACTTGAACATAGAAGTGGCTGTACACTCCCTAGTTGAAAAGCAGCTATTCAGTCCGCAGCAGCATTACAAGTTCTGCTGTTGGGAAGTGCACGTCGCGAAGCAACTTTAGCTGTGTATGTAGACGTACCTTTAGCAAGTTGTTGCTCTAAGTTTGATAATGGCGAAATACAATCTCGTAGCACGATGTGGATAGCACTTGGACTAACGATTGTTCAAAATCATCTGTGCTTAACAGAGAATTGACGACTTCATCAGTTATGTCCTCCTGAAATAAGTTTGCAACACTTCCTATAGTTCAATCTGAATGGAAGTGAAATCCCGATGTTTGATGTGATGAGACAAGTCTTGCCATGCTGATGCATCCCAAAACCTTGGCGCGGTGATGCTACCTCTTCCTCATGGATTTCATCATGTGAATCATGATGCAAGGCCGACCCTACCAGCAAGGCAGTGTAGCTGAGGATGCCAACTACGCCTTAGCGAGGATGCAGATGCTCCTCAAATGACACAGAGGCGGCAGAAGCAGACCCATTGATGTAGACGCAGACACGGCGAAAGCAGACCCATTGACGCAGACGCAGGCGCAGTCTCCAAAGATCTTATCTGTTGACGCAAGTCATCTAAAAAGCTGATTAGTCGCATTTTGACTTGAGCATTTATTTTGTTTAGCAAAATGCTTGGCTAAAAGACTGATATATATTCTCAAGAGGTGTCAGTTGGCATTGTTCTTGGAGTCAATACATGTCACCTTGTACCACAGTTGAGTATTACCACTTCTACCGCAAAGATGGAGATACTCTCCCCAGCGGTGTGTGATAACTGGTGGCAGCAGACTCTATCACTAATATAAGACTCTGACGCCACCAGCAATGACGATGGCACACCCACTGGTACCACCAACAGTTCAGCGCAGTCACTATCTCGAATACAAGATCTGCAGCTCAGAAAATACCGCAATCTCCCTTTTGGTGACTAGCAGCAGTTTGTAAAGTAGTCATGAACAGCAGCAGTTAAGTCATGGCTCCCCAGTTACTGGTAAGAGCTGAGAAATGGAATTCACCTCCCCAATTACGCAGCATGAAATTCACACAACTTTGTGAATACCATTCAGCAGCCGCAGCCTTGTGAAGATCACAGCTTTTGGAATGCTTTGTGCATTCAGCAGCCGCAGCTCAAAGTTCGCAGCTTTGTGAACTTCAGCAACAACAGCACAGAGAACTATTGATACAGCAGTGCATCAGCAAGTCATGATGCATGACAGGATCTCTGCTACTCACAGCGCAGTATACTCCTGGACGCAACGAAGTCGAAACAAGGAGCAATCCACAGTAGAGAAGGCAATAGTCTCACCTCACAACCTGATAAACGGATACGTCCCAACACCTACGTAACGGTTTTGCACTCAAGCGTGTAAAACGCACGTGAAGTAATCTTATTCCCTATTACCATAAATGACCAAAATATCCATAATAATTCCCAGTAAAATCCTTAAGATATCGTTATCTTCTCAGAAATTTATCAAAACACCATTTCCTTTTAGCTCTGAAAGAAAACTTTCAGAGAGAAATGGAGGGAAGCTCTGTTCTAAACTTTCCTTCTTCAAAAACCCATTTCAAAGTTACTTGTCATAAAGTATCTTCTCCTTTCAAACAAACCCAAGTTGTTAATTTTCATCCTAAACAGTTTAGAAATTCTAATTCTCTCTCGAAAACCCATTTCCTTTTATCCTCAACTCGTAGTATTAGTAAATCCATTCTCTCTCCATGTCTTGCTGTTGCAGAACCATTGGAGACTATTACAAATAACAATTCTTCTCCTAAAGATAATTTGCCAAAAATCGATAAAAGTGGAAGGTTTTGTAGTCCCAGAGCTGCTAGAGAACTCGCACTGTAAATCCTTTCTCTATCTTTATCTCTTTCTCTATCTCATTTGAGTAGTTTTCATTTTTGGGTTTGGGTTTTGATTTTTTTGGATTTTTTAATGGTAGATCGATAGTGTATGCCTCCTGCTTAGAGGGGTCAGACCCAATTCAACTCTTTGAGAAGCGATTAAATGTTAGAAGAGGTAATGATATTTTCCATTTGTGAGAAATTTTTATCATTCTCTTGAAGTAGATTGCTGTTGTTATTGGGGTTTAGAACAAGGTTTTTGTTCTCATAATGTACCTCATTTTGTTGCAATCAGAACCAGGTTATGAATTTGATAAGTCATTGTTACTGGAGTACAATCACATGACCTTTGGTGGTCCTCCTGTCTCGACCCAGACAGAAGAAGAAGCTGAGGAGCTGCTGCACAAGAGTGAAATGGAGTCTGCAATTGGTAATTAGCTTTAACACTTCTTGGTGATTGCAACTTAGTTGCATTGGCGACCAGGGGTTCTGATTTTGTAGCATTACAGAAATCCATATATGCTTATACTGTAGTTCTTTTGTTGAAGCAACAAATTAACATTTGTCGGCACTAGTAATCTAAGAGATTCATGCATCGCCCAAAAACACCAAGGGTTTTGTCTAACTTGAGTTGTATCTTCTGTAAACACCAAGATCAAGGAACACCTGACTTTGCTGTAATCAGTCGACCACCAGTTTATAAGAAAAAAATAATTAGTTGACAAAGCTCAGAAAGAGCTGAAGTGCTGAAGCAACAGTCAGAGCTGAAATCTTTTGTGTCACAACTTTAATTGGTCTGCTTTAGTTTTTTTAGCATCTTTTAGTGGGGATGAATCACATTTTTATTTTTTGTGTCTCAGAAGCAGAAGTGCTATCAGCTCCACCAAAATTGGTTTACAGCAAACTCATTTTGCGGTAAAGCATCTATATTCTTCCAATTTTTAAAGAGCATTGTATGGACTATGTGTCGGACTAACTTGATCTATAACCTCATCCAGTTTGACAAAGAAAATGTTGGTTGCTATTGTGGACTCTTGGGAAAAGCATGTTCTTGTTATAGACAAGATAGCACCTCCAAATTGGAAGGTACTTAATGAACAGTTCATTTATCTTTCCACTTCATAAACCAGGCTATATGAATTGGCCAAGTTTCTGTCAACATTTTCCTTGTCGGCTTGCTTATACCTTGTATCTTCTACCACTCTAAATTCCAGTCATAGTGTACTCCATTTTGAGCTGTTTTGCTTATTACTTCTGTATAGTGTAATGATTTACAATAATTGTTGTTGAGATTCTCACTCCCGTTAAAAAGACACTCGAATTTTGTTTACCTTGTTTGTCTTGTATGCCGAACTTTGCATTAAACTGTTCTCGACTTCTATTCCTTCTGAGACAGCAGGTAAATATGAAGTTTGAGTAACAGTGTTCCATCCTATTGTAAGACTTCTACAGTCACATTACCATCCAATAAGATTTTTCGCAGAGAAATCTTGTCAGATTCTCCCTGGTTCTACATTTTGGAGTACCCGTATGGATTAATTATTCTCTCTGTCTTGCTACTGCAGAATGAGCCTGCAAGCAGGATATTGGAGTTATGCATTCTTCACTTGGCAATGTCGGAAATAACAGTTCTTGGGACACGACACCAGATCATTATTAATGAAGTCAGTTCTTATCACTCGCCCTTCAAACACTTAAAATATTTCATTTATCTTTTAAAAACTTCTGTGGTGTTTTTTATTCCTTCTTTTCTATAGCTATTCTCACTAGTTTTGGATATTTGCTGTTCATTGCAGGCGGTTGATCTTGCAAAACGATTCTGCGACGGAACAGCTCCACGTATAATTAATGGATGCCTAAGAACTTTTGTCAAGAATCACTCTGGAATAACAAACGTAGCGCAAACCATTAGAAGCTAGACGCCAAAATCAGTAGTTCTACTTATTATCGTTGTTGTTGGTGTTGATGAGAAAAATGTTCAGAGCTACTTTTGATACCTGAGGATGTCAGTATGGTCCTTGTGAACCTCACGAAGTAGCTTAACTATGAAATGCCTCGTCGACTTGATCAGCCTGAGTTGGTTGTGTAGGGGAGAGACGAGAAGTTAAAACCGCTAGTATAACTGGTAAACCAAATTAGATTTTCAAGATGAGGTAGGAAATTTTGTTTTCCACCTTACCATTAGAAATGGTGGGTTGTGTACTAGAAAATATAGTTAGATTTATGACTTGATGTTTACGTGCAGTATAAAAACACAACCATTTTGGTACCTTTGGAAATGTTATGTTAACATATCTTATTACTTGGTATTTTTCATCGTCACATAGTAGCTCATGTTTTCAAGGATCTACAAGAATGAAAATAAGCTGAAACTAGTTGTTCAGTGAGCTTCGATCATTCACTAAGACTCAATATTTTAAGCCTTGCAAACTTCAAAAAGCACAAATCGCATAACAAGTGACTTAACAAGTTCATCGCCTTCTGTGCTTTTGGTGATTGTAAAAGATGGACACGAGGGTGCCAAGTCCTTAGAACTTAAACAAGACTTGACCTAACAATGATGGAGAAACTTTCTTTAAAGAGAAACAAGGCCGACCGTCAATGACTAGGCAAGTCTTCAGCTGTGATATAATTAGGGGTGGGACTTGGGTTGGGTCAACCCACCCAACCCATGCCCAACCCGAACGTTGGGCGGGCATGGGCAATGTATTTTAAAAGTTTGGGCAAACTCGGGTACAATTTTAATAAACCCGAGTTAAACTTGGGCAAGCATGGGAACAAATATTTATAACCCGAGCAACCCACCCAACCCGAGGAACTATAATATAAATATATAAACTATTTTTATAATTGGTAGTATTATCTATTAAAAGCAATTTCAGCCATTATCTTCAAACCTAATAATGAAAATATAAATCATATCTATCTCATTATTAATTCAATATGAAAATTTTTTATATTATTCACAATTATCATAAGTTATTTGGAAATTTAAGCTAAATACAATAATCAAATCTTACAATTACTAAAATTTGTTATTATCACATTAATAAAAAATAAATTTAAGACTTAAATGAAGGTCATTAGGGTTTATATGTGTGTATATATATGAGTCTACTAACTAACCCCATTCTATGTCCACAATTTTTATGTTGTAAAGTATTAGCATGGGTCAACCCGAGGAACCCGGGGAACCCGAGGAATATAACTTAAGGCGGGACTTGGGCAGCACCTCCACGGGTTCCACGGGTTCCATGGGCAATCTGGGCAAAGAATTTCTACCTCGGGTCTGCCTCGGCCAAGCCTTCCAACCCGACCAACCAACCCAAGTCCCACCCCTAGATATAATCGGCACTACTGCCGTCAGCATTGGTATATGATTTCTGACATTTTTTACATACATACAGTTAGGGTGTACATCGGGCCGGGCAGGCCAACCCAAGCCCGATTATAACACAGTAGGCGGGCTAGACGGGCTTGTAGTCCTTACTACCCATTAAGTTTAACTGGCGGCCGGCAATAGCAAAAATTTAATGCCATGGCCCGTCCATACCCATTAAACAATACTGAGCCGAGCCGGTCAATCACGTGAGCCTCGGGCCCAAGAGATAATTCAAAAAATTTAATTATATAGGTTTGTTTTTTGGGCTTGATGAATGCTGATATATCTGTAACTCGTTCAAGTAATAGTTCAAGCAATCTATATTCATTACTGTGAAATGTAATTCAAAATATTTTCTAACCCTAATAAATTGTCCGAATATGAAATTTTAAGTTCTTGAGAAATCCATCACACTAATAGAAAACTTTATTTCAGGTTATCGGCAGTTAGACAACCGGGTAACTAAACAGGCTACCGGGCAGGCTAACAGGCCGGACTCCCATATTTAAACAAAAACCCGGATCCGCCCATTTATAATTATCGGGCAGGCCGGGCTAGCCCATTACAGGCTGTCGGGCGCCCATGGGCTCCTCCGGACCCGGGCGGTACATGGCAAGCCGCAGGCTTCCGGGCATTCTGTACACCCCTACATACAATATCTTTTTACAGGGGGTTAGTCAATTAGGATTTTTAGAGATATCGAGAGAATTTTTTTGTAAGAGATTTGGGGAGACTCTCTATAAGTCTATTGATTTTGGGTGACTCTCTGAGTGATTTTTAGGAAATCTCAGTGAGTCATTGAGACAAATATATAGGAATTTTATATTACATACTTCAAATTAGAAGGAAAAATAATTAAAAAATCATTGTATAAAACTAATATATAATAAATAATTCATAGATTTATTTATTAATATAAAAAGTTAGAAGAATATAATCAATGAAAAATTGTAAATTTAGGAATCGTAACTATTTTGTCAACCGAAAATTAAACCAAATTGAACACGAACATATTGCATGGGTTGAGATCTCGCATAATGTGGAGTTTTTGGAAAATAATATTATTTTTTATTATATGCATGAAATTTATTATAGCTTAATTGTTAATTTTTTGAATATCCTAAAGTCTCTACAAATATCACCTATTTTGGAGAGACTTTGTTTAAGCCTTTTATGGTATATTTTCACTTAAAAGTCTCCAAAAGTCTCCCATAACCTTAAATCATTGATTTGGAAATCCAAATCCAATAACAGAGAATTCTAGTGACTTTCAGAAAGTCATTATCCAATAACAGAGAATTCTAAAGACTTTTAGAAAGTCATTATCCAATAACAGAAACTCTCATAGATTTACAAAGACTCCCTATCGACTAACAAGAGATTTGGAATGTCTCCAAAATTCCCTATAAATCTCAATTGACTAACCCCCAGTTAATACTTACACCTGAACCAAAGAAAGCCTTCTTCTGCTTCTTCTCATCTCAGTTTGAGATACTTTGGACCCTTTATGGTCCGAACTAGCTTTTGGTTCCTTCTACAAAGTTGTAGATATTCATAAGACCTATCAAATGGACTATAGAACCAACCTAATCGGATTAGTAAAACATTGGAAGTGTTAAAGATAGATAATGAAAAGGTGTAGAACCATAAATGGGCTTAGAACTATTAGATAGTTTACTTTGCCTATAACTAGAGAATTGTATGAGATTGTGTTATGAGCCTTGTATGACCCTTTTGGCTAATATTTAGAGTGCTTGTGTGATTAACAGTTAATCTTTATTAACAACGATCGATCTAAAGAATGAACCAGTGGATTATGGTTCTCAAGGTATGCGAGGCTTGTCATCAAAAGAGGTGGGAATTGATAACGAACTCTCTTGTATTCATTATTGTTTTACAAATCTATCTTTTGTGAAATCCATGCATATCTTTGTTACTATATGATAGTGTATGCATGTATTATCTGTGTGTAATACAAACTAGATTTCTTTTACATTTTGGGATGGGCTTGAATTTTTTTAGAAACAACTAATATCTGTATTTTGGGAGTATTTACTTATTTTCAAAATGTGATTCTTTCCATTGACTGGAAAGCGGTTACATTCTTTATTATTTGTTAGCATGAAAGGGAGAAGGTTTCCTTTTGATTGGTGTGAGATGTGTGCCCCCAAATGTTATACCTAATTTAAGCAAACCTAGATAGACCTCGTTGGGTTGAATATTATATAGGTCTGGTTTTAAGTTGGCCATTATATTTTCCCTATTTCTGTACGGGGGAAACGCATGTCTCATACGTGAATGTTTACTATTTCTTTTAAATTACTTTCAAAAGTTATTATATTATGTTTTGGTGTTTAAAGAGAATGATGTTGAGAATCTTATGTCTGATTGTTGGATTTGACATGCGAGAGGTATAGGGTTCTTCATGTTAAAGTTCTTTCGTCGGCTATAACGTTAACACCATTAGATCTCTTTAGATACTTGCTATGTAGAGTGCGTGTATAATAAGGTACTGGTAAGGTACAAATCTTATATGACTACGGGATCGTCAAACCTCAAGGCGCTTTAATGATCATTGAAGAATCCGCAAGAGTCACGCCTTACTACTCCGAAGGACTGCGTCGCTTAACTATTATTTCTGTTGTGAATCTGTGCCGCAAGATTGGTTGGTAGAACTTTATATTTCAAAGTACAACTTATTATTTTAATATGCTTTATCTGTTTTTAGTGTTTTATCGGTTTTTCAGTAAAACCTGCATTAAATCATTTTAGTGATTACTTGAAAGTTAGTTATTATTTCTACTGGGCACCCCTTTTAGGAATGATGTGCTCACCCATTCCCACTTTCAGTTTCAGGGACAGATCAAGATGTGCACGTGGCGATGAAAGCTTCGAGGAACTGGTTTCGTTAGTTGGTTAGCTTCCGCTATGTTTATTCTGTGTTTATATTTTAGTTGTAAACCAACACATTATTAAATATGTATCATCGGAGAGTAGTTCTTGTATTTATTTCAGAAAGGGTTTAGATTCGGGTTAATCTTTGTTTAAAACTTCTTTCTTAATGTTTAAATAGATGTATTAGATCGTTAGTGCCTCCTTTTTTAGTTAATCTCTTGGATTAGTCAGCTGCTAGCTTAGGGGGCACTACATTAACGTATGCATGTGTGTATTTATTGGTATCATTATTTGCACCACTTGTAATCAATAATAATACGGAAACAAAATAATATTAATACTAAAATAATAAATTTATCTTTAATGCTATGTGTAACATGTGCATGTGTATTTATTTGTATCATTATTTTATTATTATTGAAGTAATATTATAATATTATGATATATGGTTTGTGTGATATGTTGTTTGTCTGTTTGCATGTCCGTGTTATTTTGTATTTATGACAATCATTCTAGAAATAATATATATTAAAATAAATATAGAATAAAAACGTATGTTCTCATTTACTTTTGCAACATGTCATTTTCTCTGCTCTTTATAAATGCCATTGCATTTGTTTTTATATTTATATGTCCGCTAGAACTTTGTTGATTGTAACATGTACTTTATTAATAATATATATAATATAGAATATCATAAATATTTTGGGTTCATTTTTTTATAAATATATGCTTGCTTTGTAAACCTTGAAAACTTTGTTGATATTTGATTGTTGACTGGGTCGCCAACGAAAACCATAAAGAGATTTGGTTTCCCCAATCCATAAAGAAACTTGGTTTATTTGGGAGTATAGTATCGGAATGGGTCATACTAATGTCCTTTAACCTTGCCTTATGTAGATGAGCAAGAAGGAATATATCCGACAAGAATTCGCACAGTTGGGCATAGATGGTCTTGAGTATCACCGTTGGATGACTGATGTGAAGATCGCTTTTGTGGAAAAAGAATGCACCCACATCATCATACCCTCTACTGACAAAGATGTTGTCCCAGCAACTGAACAAGAAAAGGCTGAAGCCCTTCGATATTTGAAGGTACACATTGACCCTAATCTCCTTTGGGTATACCAACACATGATGTGTCCTAAAGAACTGTGGGATGCATTAGCAAGCCGTTTTGGGAGCATTGAGGATTGTCTTCTCCCACAGTTGAATGAACAGTGGAATGACATTCGTTTTCTTGATTATGTGAAGGTAGGTGATTTGCAAAGAGATATGCTTAAGCTACAAGCACAACTCAATTTATGTGAAATAAAACTCACAGATAAAGATTTGATTCAAAAGACATTGTCTACTTTCCCTTTGTCATCTGTTATTCTATCCAACCAATACCGCATAGAAGTTGATAACAAGAGAATAACAACTTTCAGCAAGTTGATCAACTTATTGCGTGTGGCCGAAAGGCACAATGAAGTTCTAGCAAACAACAATGCTAGAGCCCCCGGGAAGAAGAAAATTCCCGAGGTTAACTATGGCAAGGATAACAAGGGAAAACACCCCAAAGAAAATAGGGTTAAAAATGGTGATTTATATTCTCATGCTTCGTACTCACGTGGGGATAATAACCCACGTGGAAGAGGACAAAAGGGTCATCGTGGAAGGGGTCATGGGCTTGGAGGCCATTCAAATACATGGTCTAGAGATGTTACTTCTGGACCTAGTGGTAGGGGCAACACTATTGAAAAAACACATAAGAACTCCATGTCTAAGAGGGTCGAGAATGACAATGCACCTTGTTATAGGTGTGGAATCTCCGGACATTGGTACCAGCAATTTAAAGCCAGTGCCAAAGTAGCATCCATCTACAAAAAGTACCGGGAATCTATAGATCAAGAATCTCACTGTGTGGAAGAACATGATCATGCCCCAGATGTCAACTTCACCATTTCAGACTTCCAGGGCAACAAGAACCATGCCCTTATGGAAATCCCTGACTTTGATTGATTGTTATTTTTATTTATTTAGTTTTAGTTATCCTTCGAACCTAAAAACTTGTTTATTTTCTTGCTTTGTGGTTTAGCAGACTTTGGTTTAAATATTTCTTTTGATGACTTAAACTATGTTAGGTAGTCTTAAATTATCGTTTTTTGTTGATGGATCAATGGTTTTTAATTTTATGGGTACTTATTATGCTTTGGATTTAATTTTTACTGCGATAATCTATTGCATGATTGAATTATGTGACCTAATTCTCTGAAGTACCATTTACTTGTAGGAATGTCATCCTCAGAAGAGATTGAGTGCCTAGCTGATAGTGGCACCACACACACTATTTTAAGAAATAGGCAATTATTTGTTGACTTAATTCCTTATAAATCCTCTGTGACTACGATGATTGGATCATCACAAGTGATCATTGGGCGAGGTAATGCTCAATTTTTGTTGCCAAATGGCACAATGATTAAAGTCACGAAGCTCTATATGCACCTAGAGCTAATCAGTGCCTTGTTGAGTTTCAAAGATATCCGTGCAAATGGTTATCACTTGGAAACTCACTATGAAAATGGAATTGAATATATAAATATTATCTCTAATACATGTGGAAGAAAACGCATTTTAGAGAAATTAATGAGTCACTCTAGTGGTCTGTACACTACTACTATTCGGATTATCGAATCACGTGTTGTTACCAACGATGAACTGTTGAATAGTGACTTATACAAGCTTTGGAACGACCGCTTGGGGCACCCAGGTCGTGATATGATGATCCGTGTTTTAAAGAACTCACACGGACATCCTTTCTTTCGAGTGAAAAGTAAAATGAGACAAAAGACAGTTACAATGCAAAGTAACAACGCCTGCCAGCCACTGCCATCTAAAGCAACTGATGTGTAACCTATTTCTCATTCTACTTCGTGGACTTTGTCAAAAGCACACCACTCATTTTGCAAAGCTTGTTCTTTAGCAAAGACAGGAGTGAAACCATCCTATGCTAAGGATACAAAACAAAATATTCCATTTTTACAAAGAATACAAGGTGATATTTGTGGACCTATACATCCGTGAGTGCGGACCATTCGGGTATTTTATGGTTCTCGTAGATGCTTCGACCCGTTGGTCACACATTGCATTCATCGTCCACAAGAAATGCTGCCTTTGCAAAGCTCTTAGCACAAATTATAAGTTTGAGGGCTCACCACCCCGATTATCTAATCAAGTCTATCAGACTTGATAATGCTGGAGAATTTACATCTAAAGGATTTGATGATTTTTGTATGTCTACCGGAATTGACGTAGAGAACCCTGTACCCCACGTACACACTCAAAATGGTCTTGCAGAAGCTACCATCAAAAGGTTACAGATGATATCTAGGGCATTGGTTATGCGTTCCAACCTGCCTATTACTGCCTGGGGGTACGCCATATTGCATGCAAAGATTACTTATTCGCTTTAGACCCACTATTAGCCAACCATTTTTGCGTACCAGGTTGGTAATCGGATATGAGCCTGATATTCCACATTTACGCATTTTTGGTTGTGCTGTATACGTGCCTATTACGCCCCCACAGCGTACTAAGATGGGTCCCCAAAGACGATTAAGTATTTATGTTGGATACGAATCCCCAACAATTATCCGCTATTTGGAACCTATGACAGGAGATCTCTTTACCGCTAGATTTGCGGACTGTCACTTTGATGAGACAACCTTCCCGTCGTTAGGGGGAGGTATGAAAAAGGATTTCCTAAGGGAACGACAAGAGTTGTCGTGGTGTGTCCCCACTTTGTCTCATCTTGACCCCCGCACCTCACAATGTGAAAGTGAAGTGCAAAGAATTATTGATCTTCAGAATGTGGCAAACTCAATGCCTGGTGCATTCACTGATATTGCTAAAGTGACGAGATCACACATACCAGCTGCAAACATGCCTGCAAGGTTAGAAATCCCTAATACGGGAAAAGGCACCTTATATAAAGGTGTCAAACCTACACTTGGTGGAAGTGTAACTGAGGCCGTGCCCCCCCAAAGGAAGAGGGGAAGACCACCTGTTTCGATAGATACTCACCCAAGGAAGAAAAGAGTGAGTAAGGCACAACCCGATCCATTTATCATCAATACAGATAATCCCTCTCATGAAATTGTCTCTGACTACAGTTATGTCCATGAATCAATACTGGAGGATGCTCCGATGTTTGAAATGATTCCAGAGAACAAAGAAATCTCTATGGATTATGAGAGTGCATACGTGTTGATGGAAAGATCCTCAACACAGATTGATGATGTATTTGCATACACTGTTGCTCAAGAGATCATTGAGCACGATGACATCGAACCACGCTCTATTGCATAATGTCAAAAAAGAGCAGACAGGCCTAAATGGGAAGTTGCAATCCAGGAAGAATTAAATTCACTGGCAAAGAGACGGGTATTTGGTGCGGTAGTGCTAACCCCACTAGGTGTAAAGCCCGTAGGACATAAATGGGTATTTGTCAGAAAGCGTAATGAGAAGAATGGAGTCTTGAGGTATAAGGCTCGCCTTGTGGCGCAAGGTTTATCACAACGCCCTGGAATTGATTATGAGGAAACATACTCTCCCGTAATGGACGTCATAACGTTCCGCTACTTAGTTAGCTTGGTAGTTTCAGAAAGACTTGAAATGCAGCTTATGGATGTGGTTACAACATATCTCTATGGGGATCTAGATTCAGAGATATACATGAAAGTGCCTGATGGCCTTCCATTGCCCGAATCAAGTAACTCTAAACCACGGAGTGCGTTTTCGATTAAGTTGAAACGCTCACTTTACGGATTAAAGCAATCCGGGCGGATGTGGTATACCCGTCTAAGTGATTATTTGATTGGGAAGGGATATACAAATAATGAGTTATGCCCCCTGCATATTTATAAAGAAAACGAGTTCCGGATTTGCAATTATAGCTTTTTATGTTGATGATACGAACATAATATGTATTCTTGATGAAATAAGAGAAACCGCAAGCTACCTGAAATCTGAATTTGAGATGAAAGATCTTGGGAAAACTCGGTTTTGTCTAGGACTTGAGATAGAACACCGAGCCTGTGGAATACTAATCCACCAGTCTGCATATGTCCATAAGATACTCAGGAAATTCAATATGGACAAGGTGCATCCTGCTTGCACTCCCATGATTGGTTGAAGTTTAGATGTACAAAAGGATCCATTTCGTCCAAAGGAAGATGACGAAGAGGTATTGGGAGCTGAAATTCCCTACCTAAGTGCAATTGGCGCATTATTGTACTTAGCACAATGTACTCAACCTGATATATCATTCTCAGTGAACTTGTTAGCTAGATATAGCTCAGCGCCAACGCAACGTCATTGGAATGGTATAAAGAATGTATTTAGATACCTTAAAGGAACCATTGACATGGGTTTATTTTATCCCTATGAGGACGAAAGGAGGATTGCTAAAGCAACCCCCTACACTGAAACCCCAAATAATGTTTTGGTTGGTTTTGCTGATGCTGGGTACCTCTCTGACCCACATAAAGCTCGATCCCAAACTGGCTATGTATTCACCATAGGGAACACAGCGATATCCTGGCAATCGACCAAGCAAATTCTTGTACCTACCTCCACGAACCACTCAGAGATCATTGCCCTACATGAAGCAGTTCGTGAGTGTATATGGTTAAGGTCTATCATTACACATATTCTAGGGACTAGTGGTTTGAATTCTACCACTGAAGAGCCAACATGCATTTATGAAGATAATGCAGCTTGTATCGAACAGATGAAGCAAGGATATATCAAGGGTGATAATACAAAACATATTTCACCAAAGTTCATTTACAATCAGCAACAACAATGTCTCTTAAACATTCAAGTCAACAAAGTACCGTCTGATGAGAATGTGGCAGACTTATTTACTAAGTCACTTCCTAAGTCCTTATTTGAAAAACACGTAAAGAGTATTGGACTAAGGAAATTATCCGAACTCCCTTGATTTCAATCAGGTGGAGATGCCGACATCAGAGGGAGTATCTAATGATATGATGTCGACATCAGGGGGGGTGTTTGTTGAACTCTTTTTCCCTTTACCGAGTTTATTTTGTCCCAATGGGTTTTGTTACTCGGTAAGGTTTTTAGTGAGACAACAACAACACCAGGATTATGACTCCCCAATTGAGATTATCTTTTTCCCACACAGGTTTTTATATTTTAGGATTTTCTCAAGATAAATGGCCAAATAAGTATGAAGCAACTTTACTATGACTCAACACGTTGTACTCTTTTCCCTTCATCAAGGTTTTGTCCCACTGGGTTTTTCCTTGTCAAGGTTTTAATGAGGCAACACATTTGAAGTTCCGTTTTTGATCCGCACAAGGGGGAGTGTTATAGGGCCTATGGCCCGTGGATGTGCGGTCCATTAGTATACTAGGGTTTTACCTTTACTCTTGTATAAATAAAATACTTACCTATGTAATGGGGTTCCTTTCCTTCTCTGGTTAATGAAATTTTTTTCTCTCAATCTTCTCTCTTTCTTATTCTTACTCCAATACTAGACTAATAATAGAAGTTTTCTAAGGGAGTTTTCGGAAATATCGCTTGGTAATTAATTGGAAATGGGAAAACCGAAATTAGGTGCTTAAATGAATATCTTGAGGATATTTTTGGTTTTGGAATTTCCTTGTTGTCCAAACATCCTTGGTATATAAATACTTGAGTTTTAATTTCTTGCAAACTATCCTAAGAGTCAGGCAAACTTCATTCGTGTTGTTTCTGGTAGAGCCGTATATTTAGAGAGGAAAGTACCCTAATAAGGAGAAATCTCTAACGACCACTTGTTTAAGGACTTCGGTGGGATCAAGAAGCTCTACGAGTACCGTTGGTGGGAAAATAGATAATTTCATTGTTATTTTAGTTTTCGATTATTGATTTGATCGACTAATGGTTGTTGAAACTTTGATTGCACCTAATTTGTTTATTCTTGAGAACCTTTTGTTCTGATATATGGCTCACTCAAACTAGATCAAATTATCGACGAGATATTTGGAACCAATTTCGGGTCTAAAGACATCTTGTGATAATCCATTGTTAAGACTTCATTCTGTATGATTGATCACAAGAGGATTCAAGTTGTGTTGTACAGGTTATTATTGACGACAAACGAAGATTTGAAGACGACAAAGTTTTTCTTATTAGTTTTCGTATCTTGTGAATTGTGTGCACAAACCTTTATCGTCTAGGATCCAACTAGAATAGTGTATATCTTTGATAGACTTGATTGGCTAATTGCATGAGATCAGCATCACCTTATAGTTACTCTTTGAGTTTTATATTGATTGATTGCAAATCTAGAATTTGGTTATTTCGTCAATAAAAGTTTAGATTGATCTAACCAGACAAAGGAGTTTATTAGTTTAAAAGGAAGAGCCTTTGTAAACTCAAATATCTTATTACCAAGATTGAATAGAGTGGTTACCAAACAGCTTTATCCTTTATTGTTTGGAATACGATCAAAAGGATTGGTGATTCACGTGCGTGACTCTAGAAGTCGAAGGCACAGGGATACTAAGGAAACTAAGTATCCAGGGGTAGTCTACTTGGTTTCAATTATACGAAGTTGATATTAGATTTTGTATATCGGCTTAATTCTGAGAGTATTCAAAACTGGACTAGGTCCCAGGGTTTTTCTGCATTTGCGGTTTCCTCGTTGAAAAAATCTTGCTGTGTCATTTACTTTATTATTCCTCAATTATAATTTATTTATTATAATTTAAAGTAAATTACACTTGTACGTTAATCCAAATTACTTTACATCGATGCCAAAGGTCAATTCGTTTTTACCTAACTATTGTCAAGTAAATATCTTGTTGTTGTATTGTATCGACCTCGTCCATAGACAATCACACAAGATATAAGACTTAAGTTGTGTTGTCTCGACTTTGTCCATAGACGATCACTTAAGATACCAGACATATATGTTGATATTCAAAAGATTGTGGTGTATTTGGGTACCCTCGTCTTTTCACTTTGCGATTTCTATCTATCTTGCCTAATCGGAGTAAGACTCAACAATCGGAAGCAAGATCAGGATACACGAACTATCAAGATAAAGATAGTTGGACCTGGATTCACGAATCCGTAATCAAAGTCTTTTAGTCGCTAAACCTAAAAAGGTTTAAAGGAGATGACGACTGTAGTTTACAACTAGGACACACAAGCAAAGTGTCGGGGATTCAAAGATCCCAGTCGCTTGAGGTTATCCTTGTATAGACACTTTCAAAACAAATGTTAATTTAGATTTAAGCTAAGGTAGCTTTGGAATTAAGCAATCAATATCCATCGTTAGATGAATTTTTGATTAGAGATTAACACAACAAAATATAAACTCTGGTTAGGATGGACCTTAACCGAATCGTGTAAAATGACTTGTTCATGAAAGGTTAGCCGAAACTAGCCAGACGAACTATAAGCTTAACCATGTTCATACAACACTTTAAGACTTTAATCTTGAGTCACAACCATAGGTTATAATGTGATCAAATATGTCCAGATGTGTTTTTTAGAGAGTTATTCAAATGCTGATTATCTCATAGAAATAATTCTGATGCATCTGAAAATAATCGACAGGGTAAGTACGTGTACTTGGTACTTGTACCTACTTCCATTCCTTGAGTTATTTTTGTCATGGTACCTGTACCGGGTTTGTATACCCTTAAGACAAAACGAGTTCAGGAGTTCACTGAACTTTTTTGGTATGCATACTAGGTATGTGTACCATCCCTAATTCACGAGTCACATAACTTTTGGGGTTTACATACCGGGTATGTGTACCAAAAAGTCGTTCTTAGAACTATAGCTACGCCAGACGTGTCTGGGTACATGTACTGCATGACTCCCGGACCTATAAAGTTTTGTCAGTATGTAAGCTGGTATGCATATTGTCATGTATCCAGATTTACATTAGTTCTACATCTATCTAATAATCAATTTGAAACATTCCTGAATAACATCAGTGACACATATCACTGTTCCAGGCTATTTTCAAATGATTAAATCATAAATCATAATTTAGGTCATAAACAATAAATTGTTCTTAACCAAATTCATCAAGTATGAACAAATGTTTTTAAGCTTAGTCAACATATTTCGAGAATGATTAAAAGATAAACATGACTCGAAATTTCTGGTGTGCATGTAAAGTCCACTTTAGTCATGCGTCAATGTCTCATAGATAGAAAGGTGAAAACTTGAGTAATAGGTGGTTCAGTCTTCACTTACCTTTTGTTGATGAAGTTCTCCAAAAGCTTCGGTTGATCTTCGCCTTCAAACGGTAGAACGTAGTGATATCCTGTACTCAACTACACGTTATATCCTAACCCGAGACTTGACTAAATCTAGATTAGAAATCAAGATATAGTTTTGATCAACTAAATTTGACAACAAGATTGATATAGCAATACTTGTGAGTTCGACCGAGCAATGCTCTAACAATAATCTTCTCAGCTGAATTCCAAACTGCCATACCTCCCAATCTCGAAGGCCCAAAATAGGTAAAAAGGAAGGACTTGTGTTGATGGTGGATTTTTGACGAAGGCTAAAATCATCAAATCATAACTTTGCATATTTATGACCAGCTTCACACACGTATGTGAAGTTTATATTTCAGAATCTAAGCATGAAAGCTCATGCCACGATGATTTCTGATTGAGTGTACTGCCTCTCAGGGTACGCATGAATATGCAGTCTCTCAACTGAGACCACGACATATTTCATCAACTGAGAAATTTCAGTATTCACTTCTGTATAAAATTGGAATGATTGGACGGCTCCTAGATGTATTAATCACTAGTATAGAGCAATAACGTCTTCAGGATGTCGCAATGTTCCCTGACTTTACAGAATAAACATTCAAAACGAGTATGACGCTTCAACTAGCTCATACCTCGATTTTAGAATAATTATAATGCTCCTGAGACAAACTTGCACGCTAGTATAGATCCATCAATTAATTATTTCTAGTCGCAAGATTCATCAATTGAACTCCTAGAAAATATTTTACGTTCTTTATAATATTTTGTTACTTCAATTCATGGCTTTTCCTAGCGAAATTCCATGGGTTAGTAATAAATATTCAACGTACGGCGATCTGGGCCACCACCGAGTAAGCTTCGAGAAAATGGTGCGACTGTACTTAACAATAATGCACGAACGATCACCCAAATGCACGAGCGAGCATTCAAAAATATGGAAGAACGAGGAAACCTATGCAAAATAAGGAAGAAAAATAATAATAATAAAACAATAAAGAGGCGCCTAGGGGACCGGGCCTGGGGACGGCCGGTCATGCCGCCGTGGCCGGTCCCACGCCTCTCCATTTATTTTATCTTATTTTATTATTTTTCCTAATCTCATGAAAACCCCTTCATTCGAGCAAAACTGTTAGTTTCTCCATATTTCCTCACACAATGAAAATAATATAAAATAGGGAAGATTGTCAGAGGACCGGGCCCACCGGCCGGCCGGTCATGCCCTAGCCGTGGCCGGTCCCACAACCTCTCTAACTCCTTATTTTATTATTATTTCTTCTCTCATCTCATGAAACTCCCTCGTTTGAGCAAAAAACCTTAATTTTTCCATATTTCACTAATATTGCTCAAACTACAAAAAAGCCAAAAATTCAAATGGTCACATGACCGACTAGGCTTCTCACGACAAATATTAAAATTTTAATATTTTAATATTATTAAAATATTGATCGCACGAGCAAAGTTCTACTTGCTCATTCAAGCAAAATCGAGAGTTTCAGTCAAGATCAAACTTTTCTGAAAATCCAAAATATTGCTCCAACACACATTAGAAAATATCAAAACTCTCAGAATTGAGCCACGAGCAATGTCGTGACACGGGCATGCCACCTTGATCGACCAAGGTCGAACCTTTGGCTTGCAAGGAGCCGGTCCCACACATCTTCATAATTTTGACCTAATTTGATCTTCTACAATTCATATTAGGTTCAAACTCTTTCCAAACAACTTGAAATTTGATCAAACGACCATCAGTTGGTCCCACGACCACCAAGGGCCGGTTCCATACCTTTTTGATTGGTCCCTCATCTCTCCATAATTAAGTTTTATTACTTAATGCTCATACGAGCACTATTTTAATAAATGCTTAAACCAGCATATAATCATTCTTTCACCAACTGTTTTGCAAAGGACTTTGGTGTTTGCTCATTCGAGCGTCTGAGCGCTACATGGTCGGTCTATCATCCCATGTAGCCGGTCCCTCTCACTCATTTATTTTTAGTAAATCATCAATTGATCAGCAATCGGTCTGCAAAACATAATTCTGAACAGGTTCAAACACCAATATTTTTATGTTGATCCAGCAATCAACATTCTAATTTATTATATTCGGTCCAGCTGCCAATATTTTAAATTAATATTTTATTCGGTCGTGCTACCAATAATCATTAAACGAGCATTATTTTTCTCGAAGTAGCAATATTTGCTCAGACTAGAAATATTGATTCAACTATCAATATTCAATAATTCATGAGCAATATTTTCTCAGATTAGAAATATTGATTCAACTATCAATATTTAATAATTCATCAAACGAGCAATATTTGCTCAGACTAGAAATATTGATGCAACTATCAATATTCAATAATTCATCAAACGAGCAATATTTGCTCAGACTATCAATATTCGTCATAAATCGATTCAACTATCAACATTCTTTCGAGAACTATACATCTGTCTCAACAGACATGTTCAATCCATGAATCCTAGAGAATTCACAACTCATCGTCTAATCGAGTCAACAACTGACTAATTAAATGCACGTCTGCCTTGCAGACTCCACGATCATGAGACATCAATCATGTCACATGGGGGGATATTAACTAGGGTTTTGGTATGGCGGCCTACGGCACGTGTGTTCACCCACGATGAGAGATGTGAGTAAGTCGTGCAAGTGGTTGAGGGAGTTAGCAAGTAGTGGGTGGACAATCAACCAAGTCTCCGCACGACGTGGAACTGGTTTAACCACGGTTTCTCACTTTCCCACTTTTGCACTCGAACAACCGTCACACTTACTGGAGATCAATGTGTTTACATTCTTGCTATATAAATAAGTCTCATAATTCATGATTAAAAGGGACAGATATACGAGAATTATCACATGAATCTCATCTGAAGAATCACTCTCAACATAGCAGAATTCAAACTTATTGGAACTCAACAGTTCATCAATTTGCAGAAACCTACAACGCATTCACAATCCTTTAATCATCATTGATCTCACACCCTTCTCAGCTTCCCTCCTACAGATCGACCCATCCTCTCTTGTGACCGAATTGACACTGGAACGATCATTTTCTTGGTTTAGGCCGGAGTCCTACAGATTGATCTCTCGAACTCAAAGCACTACCGTGCAACGCATCTGTTTGCAAAAGGTTAAAGCAATTTGCTCGTTTGAGGAATCAACCCTCGTCTCATCACATTTCCTCAAAGACCAAGAAATCGTTTTCTCCCATCAACAACTGGCATTGTTTTTTGTTTTTCACGTTCAATTTGCATCTTACAATATCTAAATCATCCAACACAAGTTGTGAAATGATGTCTTATGATTTGTATTTTTCATGAAAAACTACTTATTTTATTTTAGACATAAGTTTTTCAACATGACAAGTCTTGTACTAAATAGTGAAACTTGTATATGAATTTCCGCTTTTCTTTTCCTAACTAAAATATTGAAGTATTCCAAAATATATATTAATCATGTTCTTCTTCATTATTTATAAAAGCTTGTTCAAAAATGATTTACAAATATATCCAACTAACACTTTCCCGAGTTTTCAACCAATTGCTACTTAGGAAGTGAGTGTAGGTTGCTCGAAACAATAACGACGATAATGTCTTCCTAGGCATCATATTTTTTACTAGGTTTTCATGGCAGTCTTAATCGTCTTCTTAAAGACAAAATTAGAAAGGGATTCCTTATAAATGGTAATTTCCATTATGCGGACGTTTTCATCTGCTATTTTCTGAATTTCATGTTGGCAAACCATTTACCACCTTGCCAACCCAAAGCATACTTATAACTAAAGCAACAAACATAATTACAATTGTATTGATGGGCTTTGAAACTTGTAGACACATTTGATTTGTGATCTAAAACACAAGATTCTAATTTGTTCTGGTAATATATTGGACGTTTTTCATATTCAAAAGTCTAGAACAATATTAAAAATTAACTACTTCCGCTAAAAACACCTAAAGGCAATTGTACAAGTACCATCATTCCAGATCACATAACCTAAGCTTTCTTTTAGGTCATAAATATCTCAGACAATTTTTTTATATTGCTTTGGCATTTCCAAGTAACTAACCAACGATAAAATTTTGTAAAAAGTAAAAGCATTTTATTGGTTTACATATTTCCAGCAAGGAAAATTTCAAGATCTTTACTGAGATGTAACATTAGACATATCAACAACAACCACTTGTGCTGAAAATTATGGAGAATCAAAAGCATGTTACAGAGCATGTACTTATAAAGTAACAAGGAAATTCAAGGGGAAATAAACGTTGGTGAACAAACCCGATAACTAAAGTGGTTCCAACAGTAGCAATAATATATGTAAGGTTAACATTATATCCAACAAGCTTCTTTTACAACTGTTAGTTATCATAGATGTACAATATATAGATGAATATGGAAGGAAAACTTAAATGGAACCGACAAGTTTGTATTCTTTTGCAAACAAGAGTGTTACGTGTTACTACTGTGAGGTTCGAATACAAAATCTTTATTTTTTTTTCTGAAATGGATAATGGATTGAGAATAAACTTATCAAAATTGAAGATGATTCAAAAAAATCTTAACAAAACACGAACGGTGATGTGGGAAGCTATCTCCCTTACATTTGCGAATTTTTTTTAGCCTACGTCTTACATACTAGAATAATTTCATTTAACATAATTAAAATCAAAATTATCACCTATTTCAGATAGAATGCATGCATGTAAGTCTTTATATTTCTCTATGAAACACTGCTCTTAATGTCAGCATAGAATATTCTTAGATTTGTATTCCAAGTTTCCAGTGATTGGCGTTGTCTTTTTGAGTTCTTTATTTTAGGGAAGCGAATGGGAAAAAAAACTTCGCAATGTAATAGAACCAAGTTCTATGGGATCTAGAATGTTGGGTGAAAATATAAATTATAGAATAATGCTCAAAAATAAAAAAAACTTGAAGGCTTGAAGCCCATATAACAATCACTGATCAACATTTACGATTAGCTATCTGTAAAAAAAATAAAAAAATTAACCTTAAATACCTACGATTAGTTTCATGAATTCTACTTATTAATAAAAACCAATCGTAATTTTGACTTAAGTAATGTAACATAATACAAGATTTCTTACTGTTGCTTTTAAAACGGAAACTAGCCTTATCAAAATCACAGTTGGTTTATTTTAAGTCAAAACCAATCATAATTAACTTTTAAAAACTTAAAAATGCTTTTATTCAAGGATATTTACGGTTAGGTTTTATGAAAGTTAAACCCAATCATAAAGAAATTTATGGTTAGCAAATTGAACATACCTAACGGTAAATGGTTATGCAAACCTATTTTTTCTACCTATTTCAATAAATCAAACCATTTCAAACACATAACATGGAAAAAATAGATGGGTTTGTGTCAAATCATACTAATACTAGTAGAGTTAGAGTAGGTCATGTTTATCGTGAAACTAATCGTGCATCAGATGCCTTAGCTGCTGCTCATCCCTCAGAAAGGTTTGTAGAGTTGGACATTAGAGAATTTAGTTCTAAGCTTATGCGCATCATTGAGGTGGATAGAAGCTTGAAGACTTATTACAGAGTTTAGCTTCTCTTGTTTGTTTAATGTTTTTTGTTTCTTTGTAGTTTTCTTTTTGTTCTGTTTGTAAGGTTTGGGTCTCTTTAACCCAACAGAATGTTTCAAAAAAAAATAAAAAAAAATACTAATATAAGCCATTGGTGCGGTTGAGAATTTTTTAAATTCTGACAAGTTTCTCTATGGTTTTCTTGATTGGGTTGTTGCTAATCAATTACTTCGTTTGGTTGTTGTCAATTACCATTATTGCTTGGACTACAAGAAGAGAAAAGATGACATAAAAATTGATTTTGATTTTAGTTAAAAATATGACAGAAAAATGAATTATGTTTTTTTTTTATTGAGATTAAATTGATGTAAGAGTAGTTTAGAATTTTTAAGGGCCCTGCTAAACAACTAACTTGAATTTAGGATTACTGGATATGCCCATGTAGTGTTTCCGTAAGCCTCTAAGGCCAAGCACAATGATAAGGGATATCTCTTAGCTATCCCTTATTTGAAGCGTAGTGAAATGCGCCCAAAAGTCATCGCACTATGGGAAAAAGGCATCCCTTAGATAAATAACACGGAAACTGATGGTGGGTTTGGATGCACAATTTTAAGGATAGGATTCATGGGTCTAGGGGATTTGGTAGAATTGTGTTTTCTTTGGTACATTTGGTTGCCCAATCCCCTGGAATTAGGTTTCCTACGGGAATCACTTTTCAAGCGAATCCTCCATATGGAGTCCGACCCCTCCCTCCTAAGATTTGCTGGGAAACTTGTCAAGGGATTTGTGTACCCACATTTTTAATCCTCCGTATATATACAATTTTATTATTCTAGGGGTAATAGCAAACAATACATGGACTTTAAAACAAGGAAACTCTATAAATCCTATGTATTTTAACTGTGTGCACGAGGGATCCTCGGAATCGTGAATTCTGCAACCAAAGCCACCATGAGTTTCCGTGAAAATAATGCAAAACAGAAACTCAGCTTCCGTTTCTTTTTTTCCTAAACTTTTTAACGTGGAATATTTGTATATAATTAAGAGGAAAAAAAAAGGAGATATAATAGGTAAAAAAAAGAGTTTCAGTCAATAAAAATAAGTGAAAAAGAGAAGTTTTAGGCTAAAAGAGTAAAAACATGAAACGGATACTCAGTATCCGTTGGAAATCACAAGGAAATTGAATGCTCGGAAAGTGAAAAGCACACGGAAACTCAGTTTCAGTGTGATTTCCTTTCGCTACAAGGCGCATCACATGTGATCAACTTTAAAGTTTAAGGGATATCGCTACTCTAAAGAGATATGAAAGACCATAAGGTCAAGCACTATGGTGGTGGTTTAGGTAAAAAAAAAGAGTTTCAGTCAATAAAAATAAGTGAAAAAGAGAAGTTTTAGGCTAAAAGAGTAAAAACATGAAACGGATACTCAGTATCCGTTGGAAATCACAAGGAAATTGAATGCTCGGAAAGTGAAAAGCACACGGAAACTCAGTTTCAGTGTGATTTCCTTTCGCTACAAGGCACATCACATGTGATCAACTTTAAAGTTTAAGGGATATCGCTACTCTAAAGAGATATGAAAGACCATAAGGTCAATCACTATGGTGGTGGTTTTCCCATAGCTATACCCTATTTGTGGCGAAATCCAACCACTATGGTCTTCCATATAGCTTAAGTGTAGCGATATCCCTTAGCTATACTTAAAAGTGTATCACATCTGATACCGGTTGTAGAGAAGGGAAATCACACGGACTCTCAGTTTTCGTGTAAATTTTTACTTTAGGGAAACTGAGTATCCGTTTTTTAGTTGAAACGGGTGCTGAGTATCCGTGGGATATTACACGAAAATTGAGTATTCATTTCTGGTTTTCACAGTTTTACACTAATATCTTTTTCAATCTTTTTTTTTTACTAAAACTCTTTTTTCTTTTATCTATTATATCTTTTTTTTTCCTCTTAATAATCTATTAACCTATAAAAATATTCCACGGTAAAAGAAAAAAAAACGGAAACTGAGTTCTCATTTTGCACTGTTTGCACGGAAACTAAGTTTTCGTGCAGTAAAGCTAAGGGATGGCACAATGTTCTGATGAACAACTGATATAACCCTAATTCACACAATAAACTCAAAATCTGCCTCCCACTCGAGAGCAACCTCTTCTTATCTTCTCATTTTTTAAACAAGAAAGGAATACAAGACTGAATAAATAGTCTCACAAACCCTAAGACAAGATCTCACTCTAAAACGTATCATGTCCGTAAAATACTAATACTAATTAAAACATAAATAAACAACTACTTAATTAATTAATGAACTGGCTTTTCTACTAATTAAGTTGTACGGAACACTTTTGTTATTTGCGCTCACCCTTTGAACTGAGGCACCTCATCTCAACAAATGAGTAATGCCGGTGTTGTGACAATACTCCTTCCTAAAGAACATCCTTGACCTCAAGGACTAAAATTGTTCGGCATAATGATCATTGTATGAGGAACTGTGGGATGTAGAAGTTGTTACGGATAATAACCCTTTCTCCCAAGAGAGCAATAAGCTTCATAATGATCTGTCCCTGTTGATTAACCAACGGAAGTTGCGGGGAAGTTGTGGCTGCAGCTCCAATCTTCTTCTTTAATTGAGAAACATGAAATATTGGGTGTATCTTGGATTCAGCTGGAAACTTCAGTTTGTAGGTAACATAGCTGTAAGGACCCTCAAGCTCGTCAACGCTATTTGACTGGTCTAGTGATGATCAAGAGATGACTAAGCCGCTAATGACTTGATTAGTTCACGTAGATTTTAATTAATAAAAATTAATCTAACAACGATTTAGATTCAAAACTAGTACTTACTGGATAGATCTCGAAAAGTTACGCGGAATGGACTGCTCGAACATGTCATTCGAATACCGGACGAAGAAGATATCATCAGAATTGTAAGAAGGGCAAAATAATCCTTTTACTTTGAACCGCCCTGGCTGCCCGTATCAATTTTCTTGGTGCCTTAATAAATTATGGTCGGCCTTATCTACCCGTGTCGAGAGGATAAACTCTCATTTCTCTGTTCTTCTTCTCTTTCCTTCTTATTTCTTCTCTCATGTTCTTCTTCATTTCCTCTGTCGTTTTCAATTCAAAAGAATTGAATTAAATCTTGTAAACGGTTCGTAGGAAGTTGATTAGCCTGTTTGATTGGAGATGAAGGTGATGGTGATGTGGTTGTTTGAGCACGAGAAGATGAGAATATGGTTGTTGTTGTAAATTTAAGTTGGGGTTTGTATGAAATTGAAGATGGGATCGACACAAGAGGAAGAACAAAGATGGGTTCTTTGATAGTGATGATTATGGTGTGGTTGATTCGGATATTCACGAGAAAAGGTAAATCGGGATTGAATTTATGGTTTATGTTTTGAGTGATTTTCTTTATGAAATTGATTTTGTTATGTTGAATTATTTCATGGGTTTGTTTTGAATTGAGTTAGAAATGGGTGTAGGAGGTTTAATTTTGAATTCACAAAGAATTAGGGCTTTCCCCTGTTCTTCCCCAAATTAGTTAATTAGGGTTTCAACTTTTAATGAGCTGATGGTGTTGTTACTAGTAACGAGATGGGGAATTGGGTCGGTGATGAATGAATTGGAATCCAGGTGAAGGGTTTGTGTGAATTAGAAGAACAAGTTTGTGACAGAGGTTCTGTAGAGGAATATTGTGTGATGGTTTTGGTACTGTTAATGAAGGGTGTGTATGTAAGTGAAGATGAATCAATATACAGGTGTTGATGTTGGTGTTTGGATGTTATACAGATTGTATTGATCCGGATATAAGGATTCAGGGATGGCCTCAGTTGAGGTGATTTGGCTTGATCTGTTATGGAGTAAACTTACCTTGAGGTATGTTGATGGAGAAGAAATATCTCATGAATTGAGCAGATGTTGGTGAACAAAAGGAGATGAAGGTCAGTATTGCTAATTAAAGGATATGTAGTGTGATTGGAGGAGGTTGCGGTTATGGGTTGCGAGATACAAGACCAGGTGAGGATATGATTGCTGTGTGTTTGTGGATCACAGGGCGTTGTGAAGTGAGTTGGTAGTGGCTTGTAAGCTTCAAGGATATGAAAGTGTTGATAGAGTTCATGAAGATGAGATCTTTGTTGTTATGGTAGGACTCAGATTACATGTTAAGATAAACCAAGTTGCAACTGAACGAATAGAGATGATGACAAGAATGAGAGTTTTAGTCATAGTCCGGTGAAGTTGGAACAAGAGGTGGGTTGAGACTGGGCTAGTGTATAAGAAATGAGATGAAGAGTAATGATAGGTGTAAATGATGGAAGATGGTTGAGTATGAGTATGGTGGTGGAGATGTTGATAGGGCTGAGTCACAAGAGTACGTAGTAAGTTAGAGAAGTTGAAGTTACAGGGGCTGTGTATGAACTGAGTTGTGTTATGCAAAGTTTTTTGGATTGATTTGTACATGGAGTTAGGTTATGATTTAGCTAAAGTAGTGGTTGGTGGTGTTACAGTTGAACTTTGTTGCGCTTGAGTAGAAGTCTAATTGAATATGAAGAGGTTATGTCTTAGAGCAGATTGTAATGGTTGGATTTTGGTTCAAGTCTGAGAAAATATGTTGATAGAGATTATATGTTGCCTTTGTGTTTTGATTATTCATTGTGTCATGTGTTTATGTTATAGTGCCTTGGCCTGTGCCGTGTCCCATGCCAGAACCCTGACTTAGCCTTACTCGGACATCTGACTGAGTCGACTCACCTGAATCGGTCCTAATTGACCGAGTTGTTTCTTTTTGATCGGTTTGACTCAAAGACTTGACCGCCGTGACCGTTGACCCGACCTTAACCGAGTTAACCCTTTGACTCGACCTTGACCGGACGTTGACCGTTAGTTAATCCTTTGACCGTTAGTTGACCCGATTGGATCGGGCCTTAAGTTATTGGGCCTATTTAGTGAACTTGGGATTATAGCCAGTTTCCCTACTTAACACATGTATTGGACCTTTATGGTCTGAATTAGCCTTAAGTTCCTTCTACAAAGTTGTAGATAGTCTTTAGGCTTATCAAATGGACTATAGATTCTACCTAATGGATTTAGTAAACCTTTAGCTGTGTTAAATATAGATAATGAAAAGGTGTGGAACCATAATTGGGCTTAGAACCATTAGATAGTTCACTTAGCCTATAACTAGAGAATTGTATGAGATTATGTTATGAGCCTTGTATGAGCCTTTTGGCTAATCCTTAGAGTGCTTGTGTGATTAACGAGTTAGTCGTTATTAACAACGAACGATCTAAAGAATGAACCAAAGGATTATGGATCTCAAGGTATGCGAGGCTTGTCATCAAAAGAGGTGGGAATCGATAACGAACTCTCTTGTATTCATTATTGTTTTATAAATCTATCTTTTGTGAAATCCATGCATATCTTTGTTACTATATGATAGTGTATGCATGTATTATTTGTGTGTATTACAAACTAGTTTTCTTTTACATTTTGGAATGGGCTTGGATCTTTAGAAACAACTAATATTTGTGTTTTGGGAGTATTTACTTATTTTCAAAAGTGGTTCTTTCCATTGACTGGAAAGTTGTTAAAAACTTTATTTATTGTTAGCATGAAAGGGAGAAGGTTTCCTTTTAAATTGGTGTGAGATGTGTGCCCCCAAATGTTATACCTAATTTATGCAAACCTAGATAGGCCTCGTTGGGTTGAATATTATATAGATCTGGTTTTAATTTGGCCATTATATTTTCCCTATTTTTGTACGGGGACAACGCATGTCTCATACATGGATGTTTATTATTCTTTTAAATTACTTTCAAAAGCTATTATATTATGTTTTGGCGTTTAGAGAGAATGATGTTGAGAATCTTATATAAGATTGTTGGATTTACGCGGGATGGTAAAGGGGGCTCTCCACCGTGTAAGCACTTCGATCGGATATAATGTTGTTACCATTAGATCTCTTTGGATACTTTCTATGTAGAGTGCGCGTAGAATAAGGTACGGTAAAGTACACATCGTTTATGACTTGAGGACGGAAACCTCATGGGCGCTTTAATGATCATTGAAGAATCCGCAATAGTCATGCCTTGCTACTCCGAAGGAAGACGTCGCTCAACTATTATTTATGTTGTGAATGTGTGCCGGTTTAATGGTTGGTAGAACTTTATATTTCAGTACAACTTATTATTTTAATATGCTTTATCTATTTTTCCGTGTTTTATCGGTTTTCAGTAAAACCTGCATTGTATTTAAATCATTCTAGTGATTACTTGAAAGTTAGTTAGTATTTCTACTGGGCATCCCTTTTAGGGATGATGTGCTCACCCATTCCCACTTTCAGTTTCAGAGACAGATTCAAGATGTGCACATGGCGATAAAGGCTTCGAGGAGTTGGTTTCGTTAGTTGGTTAGCTTCCGCTATATTACTTTGTGTTTATATTCTATTTGTAAATCAACTCACTATTAAATATGTAACACTTGAGAGGAGTTCTTGTATTTATTTCAGAGAGGGTTTAGATTCGGATTAATCTTTGTTTACAACTTTTTTTTAATAACTAATTAGATGTTTTAGATCGTTAGTGCCTCTTTATGTAGTTAATATCCTGGATCAGTCAGCTGCTAGCTTAGGGGGCGCTACAATAGCCAATCTTCTCAATGACCCTAAAGGGACCATAATACTTTGCAGAGCTTCTGGTTCCTTCTCACATCCAGAGAGGTTTGCCTGTAAGGTTAAAGCTTAAGATAAACCATATCATCCAACCTGAAACATCTGTCAGTTCTCTTCATGTAAACAAAGTATTTCATCCTTTCTTGTGATTTCTGCAAGGATTCTCTACATATGCTGATTATCCTGTCCCTCTCTTTGATATACTCTTCTGCATCTGCTACTGAGGAAGTGACTTCAAGAGGAGAGGCTAAATGAGGTGGATTATAGCCATAAATTGCCTTGAAAGGAAAAGCGTGTAGACTAGTGTGACAATTAGAATTATACCACCATTCTGCTAGTGGTAGCCATTTGCTCCAATCCTTGGGCTTGTGATATGTCATGCACCTGAGATAATTCTCTAGACAAGCATTCACCCTTTCTGTTTGTCCATCGATCAGGATGGTAGGGCGGTCTTGAGTCAGAGTGGTTCCAATGGCCTTAAAAAGATCCTTCCAGAAGTTACTGTGAAAATCTTATCTCTGTCAGATGTGATAGAGGCAGGTAGTCCATGGAGTTTGAACACCTGACCTATGAATTCATGTGCTACCATTGCTGTAGTGAAAGGATGGCTTGGAGCAATAAAATGGATGTATTTAGTGAGCTTATCCACAATGACCATGATCATATCTTTCATGTTGGACTTTGGAAATCCTCCTATGATGTCCATGGATATGTGTTGCCAAGCATGTTCTGGAATGGGTAGTGGTTGTAGAAGCCCTGCTGCATGGGTATTATCCACCTTGTTTCTTTGGCACACATCACATGAAGCAACCAATTCAATGATATCATATCTCATCCCTAGCCAGCTGAAGCATGTCTTAGCCCTTTGATGACTGCCTTGAATGCCGAATGGCCTCCCATCAAGAGGAATGGAGAAAAGAGAGTATCATTCTTCTCACATTGTTGCTTTCTTCTACCCACATAAATTCTAGACTTGTACCTCAAAACCCCATCCTTGTATGTATAATTCTTCATGTATGATGGAGAAAATATGCATTTTGTGATAATGTCTTGAGATACTTCATCTTGTTCATAACTCTTAGTAACTTCCAAGGCCCATTCTGGTTTGGTGGTGGAGATGGCTTGTCATGAAGGAGCTGGCATTCTTGATAGTGCATCAGCTTCTTTATTCTCTATTACTTTTTTATACTTGATGTCATAATCAAATCCTAATAGCTTCATCAACCATTTTTGTTGCAGAGTAGTTGCCATTCTTTGTTCCAAGAAATATTTTATGCTCTGTTGGTCTATGTGGATTGTGAAGTGGTTGCACATCAAGTAGTTTCTTCATTATGTGACAACCATTACAATATCCAGTTGCTCCTTCTCATAAGTTGACAGGCTTAATGATCTGAGACTGAGTAGCTTACTGAAATAGGCTATGGGTTTTCCATCTTGCATGAGGATTACCCCTACACCCCTTGCATATGCATAAATTTCCAAGATAAATGGCTTAGAGAAGTCAGGTAATGCTAGGACAGGGGTGCTGATCATAGCGTGCTTCAACTCTACAAATGCTTTGTTAGCAGAGTTAGACCAAGCAAAAGCATTCTTCTTAAGCAAATCAGTTAATGGTTTGCAAATATCTCCATATCCTCTTACAAACTTCATGTAATACCCAGTGAGGCCTAAGAATCCTCTTAACTCCTTTATGGATGTTAAAGTGGGCCATGATACCATACTAGCAATCTTAGATGGATATGCTGACACCCCTTCTGATGTGATGAGATGTCCCAGATATTCCAGTTCTCTTTGTGCAAAGCAACATTTTGACTTATTAAAAAACAACTTATGCCGTCTTAATAAGTTCAAGACTAGTCTCAGATGCTCTGCATGTTACTTAGGGGACTTGTTGTAGATCAATATATCATTAAAGAAAACTATAACAAACTTTCTAAGGTAAGGCTTGGATATTTCATTCATTAAAGCTTGGTAGGTGGCCAGATCATTGGTTAACATAAAGGGCATGACCTTGATTTATAATTCCCTTCATGTGTTCTAAATGTTGTTTTGTGGATGTCAGGACCAAACATCCTTATTTGGTGGTATCTAGACCTTAGGTGTAGCTTAGCGAACACTATTGATCCATATAGTTCATCTAAGAGCTCATCTATCACTGGAATTGGAAACTTATCTTTGATTGTTATCTCATTGAGCTTTCTATAACCAACACAAAACCTCAAGGAGTTGTCCTTCTTCTTGGAGAGGCAAATGGGATATGAATTTCCTGTATGATACCAAAGATCTTGTTCACTAGAGATTCCACTACCGATTTTTGCACATAGAGGCATCCGTAGGGTTTTACGATTGGGGGTATTGAGTTAGGAAGTAGAGGGATGGTATGGCCAAGGGACCTTTTTGGTGGTAGAGATTTGGGTTCTTGAAAAACATCTGAGAATTCTTGTAGGATATTATGGATATGAGTGGGTATTGGGGTAGGATTAAGAGATGTTGATGTAGAGATGGAGAATAACTGATCCACAATGCCATGTCTGTTATTCTTAAAGAATTTCTTTAATGTACTTGTGCTAATCATTTTCAAAGTAAGGTCTTCTCTAGCACTAGCTAAGGTGACCTTCTTCCTTAATGTATAAAACTGATACATAGCCTCTCAAAATTGAAGGTTAAATCACCAAGAGTCCCGAGCCGACCACTCCTAACACCATGTCACACCTACCAAGTGGCAGCAATCTTAGTTCCACAGAAAACTTGTTTCCCTGCATGGACCATTGCAGCTGATTACATACCCATGAGCTAATAGTTCTTTCCCCATTGGCACTGTCACTAAGAGATGAGCAGTGGGTTCAATCTTGCACTCTAGCTGTTGGGCCAAGTTGGTGTCAATGAAACTGTGTGTGATGCCAATATCAATTAAAATAGAGATAGAGATGAACTTTTTCTTAAGAAAACCAGGAATCCTGATTGTCTCACTACTAGAGCTTCCAGTCAAGGCATGTTGTGAAATTTTCATGTCTGACTCCACTGGTGACTCTTCAGCCTTCTCCTCCTCATCACAATGTTCCATTTCCGGCTCAACATCACTTTCCACTTATTCAGTTAGTAACATGAATAGCTGTTTACACTTATGCCCTGGCTGGCATATATGGATCATCACAGTTGAAACAAGATAGTCTCTTGATTAGAGGGTAGCTAGGTTTTGAATTAGGGTTCTCAAAGGGAGAGTTGGTTTAGTGCATGAAGATTTTGTTGGAACCACTAGGTTATTCTTTAAAGATGATGTAAAATAAGTGGTGGTGGGTTGAGGTCTAAAGCTGGATCTGTTTTTCTTTTGTTGACCATCAACAGAGAGTTCTTGCAATTTGGCTAAATGGAAGGCTTTAGACAAAGTCGTTGGTTTGAACATCTGAATGTTGTTTTTAATATCTTCTTTTAACCCACTCAGGAAACTTAGCACAAAGTAAGCTTCAGTGAGATGTGGGTTCTTACAAAGCATAATAACCTTTAGGCTTCAAACTTTTCAAAATATTATTTCACAGAAGCTAATTGAATCAACTTATTAAACATTCCAACGTAATTATCATTTGCTAAATCTTCAAATCGAGCACAAATAAAGAGAAGCTGGTAGTCTCAAAACCAAGAATATGCTTTACCCTCTAGATAAAGAGAAGTCAGATCAACCTTCTTCTCGACCCTTCAATATTCTTGATGATGAAAAATCTCTCACACTTCCTGATCCAACCTCTTGGTTGTCGCCATCGAACCTGGGAAAGTCCACCTCTAGTGGTCTGTGTGAATCTGAGTGATAATGATTCATGTTGCGTAAGCTTGACTCACAATCTAGTGTTTCAAAGTAGTCACGTGCTCCTGACTCTACCTATCTCTCCTTATTCTTATCCTTGCTCAATAATTGTAGCAAAGCAAATTGTATGGTGATATTTTTTTGGAGCAATCTCTTTGATACTACCCATCAGCTCCTCTGTCTTCTTAATTGATAATGTACGTTCTTTTGCGTCCTTAGAAGCAAGAGCTGATTCTGACGACACCTACTCTGTCATCTTAGTAAACAAAGCTTTCATTTCCTTAGAGTGGTTATCAAAACTTTTCTCAACATCTCTAAAACCAGGTCATGTCATGATGGATCTACACTGCTCGCATACAAATTGTTTTGATGAACAACTAATATAACCCTAATTCACACAATAAACTCAAAATCTGCCTCCCACTCGAGAGCAAATTCTTCTTATCTTCTCATTTCATAAACAGGAAAGGAATACAAGACTGAATAAACAGTCCTCACAAACCCTAAGATAAGATCTCACTCTAAAACGTATCCTGTCCGTCCACTACTAATACTAATTAAAACATAAATAAAGAGCTACTTAATTGAACTGGCTTGACTACTAATTAAGCTGTACGAAACACTTCTGCTATCGGTGCCCACCCAACTGAGACACCTCATCTCAACAGTCGAGTACTACCAGTGCTATGACACACAACACCATAATAAAGTTGCCCTGAGACCCCTTTCCCTTAGCTTTAAATAAGCAGTAACCAAGGAGAATCTCTCACCATAATGCTTGGCCTAATAGTTGGATTTCACTACCATTAAGTCAGAACAAAGTGAAATGGCTTACCCCAGATGCTTGGCCAAAGCTTTCTATTGTTTAGCTACCGTCCAATGTGCACATTCCATCCACCCAAACAAAATACTTAGGGTAGGTAATTGGGTACATTATTTATATGTCCCTACTTTTTACACCCAACAAATATGTCCTTATACAACAATAAATATGTCCCTACTTTTTTATAACCTTATCCATTTCACATTAGATTACCTTAATACCCTCATCCATATAATATTTTTTTTTTATTTCAAAATACAACAAATTTCTTCCTCTACCACTTCACCACCACCACTAGCACCACCACCACCAACATTCAACTACCATTCCACCACCACCGTTCAACAACCACCACCTACCAACCGCCACCACCACTAATATTCCACCACCACTCCTTCACCACCACCATTACACCACCAATAGTCCTCCTCCACCACTAGTCCGTCGCCGTCGCCGCCACCACCGCCACCGTCGCCGCCGCCGCCACCACCGCCACCGTCGTCGTCGTCGCCGCCTCCGTCGTCGCCGCCGGTTTAGATATTTTTGGATCAACAATAGTAGTTGATCCAAATAAAAATAGAACCAACAAGATTTGATCCAAAAAAAAAAAGATCAATCAGAAGTTGATCCAATTTAGTGGATAAACTTCTATTCTTGATCCACTAAAATTGGATCAACAATGAAAGTTGATCCATGTAAAATTGGATCAACAATGAAAGTTGATCCATGTAAAATGGAGTGAACTTGGCGTGAGTCGAACACGCATCATCTGACATGGAGTCATCCATGCTACCATTGCACCACAAGTTCAACATTGGAAGAAATTTACATGATTTAAACTACAAAGCATGAGTTCAAAGTATCAACAACAGTAGTTGATCCCATATAGATGGATCAACAACCATAGTTGATCCAAAATATATGGATCAACAACAGTAGTTGATCCCATATCACTGCCTGCTTAAACCCATATAACCACCATATTTCATTAAATGTAGTTTCATAAACACCAACAACTCCAAGACCCGACTTCAAAACCAATCTCGACAACTACAACAACCTAACCACCATTCTACTACTATTTCCATGACTAATTTCTCATTCGTACCTCTCCACCATTACCGCCACCAAAAATCACACATCTCCAAAGACCACCACCACCACCAAAACAACCGAACCAAAATCCAACACAAACTTCATCATTCCAACCAAAACCACCATAGTTGATCCAATAAAAATTGGGTCAACAACAGGAGTTGATCCAAAATATATGGATCAACAACCATAGTAGGAGTTTGACAAAAATTCAATTACCACTATAAACTACAACGTTGCTATCACCACCACCACCATCCCCACTACTACAACAAATCCACCACTGTCACCTCCATTACAACAAAATTTACACCCGCCACCAAAACAACATTTTAGTTTGTTCGAGACAGGACCGAAATGCTCACTATACCTAGCTTGTGATCAACTGAAAAACTATATAATCACTTATATAATTTGTCATACCCAAAACATGCGGTTGCAAATTCACAGTTCAAACCCACATATACAAATTGGATAGCAAAACAAAGAAAACTACCTCCTCATTCAAACCCACATATACAAAATACATACCTCCTCATTCACAGACGTTGTCGCCGCCGCCACCACCATCTAACTGATTGAATTCAAATTTAAGATCGACCACCAATTGATTGAAGAGATCTGTCTTCTTCTTCAAATCAAATATCTACTTAATTTAACTCGAACAAGACAACAACTCTATTAAAGCAGGCTTACAAACTCTATCTTCAATTCATCGTCATCATCCTCACCATCGAATTTCTGAGTAGATCTACAAATCATAGAGTAAAATCCTTGAAGGAGATTGTGATGGTTCAATACAAGAAGTTGAGGTTGTGGTGGTGGTGGTGGTGGTGAGTTTGGGGGAAGGTCGGAATCAATTGTTGTTTACGGTGGCGATGTCGATGGAGATAACGGTGGTCATGGCTATAGTCACCACAGGAGGAGAGGGAGAAATTTTAGATCCAGAAAAAAAAAAAAAAAACAGATTGGTTTAATCAACGATGATGAGAGGGTAAATAGGACATTAAAGAATTACAGGATATCTGATTTAGAAGGCAGGGATATAAATATTTTTTGTAAGGATAATTGTGAAGATCCATGGATAGTAGGGACACTAATTCAATTTCCACTAGGTAATTCAGGTGTCGATCCATGTTGTCGGAATCAATCATCCTCAATGGTCTTTGGCCCGTGTGAAAAGAGATAAGTTATTCGACAGTGAAAAAGTACGGGATATTTACTACTAACTGGGTTTAAGTCCACGATTAAAAACCTACTCCTCCTATACTAAAACCCTTTCAATATCTCTTCTTCTCTTTCTCTCTCTCTCCTCAATACACAGAGAAGACTCTCTACTGGGTAAGAGAGAGAGGAAAAACAGCGCCTCCATCGATATTTCAAATATCCATCCATCCTCTCATCAATCAGAAAAAAGAAAAACCCTAATTTGTTTCAATGGATTCTTCTCAGCTTCAGCAAGCGCAGATTGCTGCAATCTTAGGTCCTGATTCAACTCACTTTGAAACCCTAGTTTCTCATCTTATGGCTACAGGAAATCAACAAAGATCAGAAGCTGAATCTATATTCAATATCTGCAAACAAGACCATCCAGATGCTTTATCTCTTAAACTTGCTCATCTACTTCAATATTCCCCACATGTTGAAGCTAGAGCTATGGCCGCAATTCTTCTAAGGAAACAGCTTACTCGAGATGATTCTTACTTATGGCCTCGTCTTTCACAATCAACACAATCAGCTCTTAAATCTCAACTTCTAATGTGTGTTCAAAATGAAGAAGCAAAACAAATCTCGAAGAAGTTATGTGATACGGTTTCTGAGCTTGCTGCTGGTATTTTGCCTGAAAATCAATGGCCAGAATTACTTCCTTTTATGTTTCAATGCGTTACTTCTGATATTCCACGTCTTCAAGAGTCTTCTCTGTTGATGTTTGCTCAGTTGTCACAGCACATTGGAGATACCCTCATTCCACACATTGATACTCTTCATAGAGTGTTTTTACAGTGTTTGGCTTCTTCTTCTAATCCAGATGTTCGAATTGCTGCTCTTGGAGCTTCTATTAATTTTGTGCAGTGTTTGACGAGTCTCTCTGATAGGGATAAGTTTCAAGATCTTTTGCCAGTGATGATGAAGACGTTGACCGAGGCGTTGAATTCAGGTCAAGAGGCGACTGCTCAAGATGCGCTTGAGTTGTTAATTGAGTTGGCTGGAACAGAGCCAAAATTCCTAAGGCGGCAATTAGTGGATGTTGTGGGATCTATGTTGCAGATTGCTGAGGCAGAATCATTGGAGGAAGGCACTAGGCACCTTGCAATCGAGTTTGTGATTACTCTTGCTGAGGCAAGAGAAAGGGCGCCTGGAATGATGAGGAAATTGCCTCAATTTATTAGTAGGTTGTTTGCGATTTTGATGAAGATGTTGCTTGATATTGAGGATGATCCTGTGTGGCATAAAGCTGATACTGAAGAAGAGGAGGATGCTGGTGAGACTAGCAATTACAGCGTAGGACAAGAGTGTCTAGACAGACTGTCTATTGCTTTGGGTGGGAATACAATTGTTCCTGTTGCTTCCGAGCTTTTGCCAGTATTTTTAGCTGCACCAGAGTGGCAAAAACACCATGCTGCCCTTATTGCCCTTGCTCAAATTGCAGAAGGCTGCGCAAAGGTATTAAGAGTTCATTCATTCTATATCACTGTGAAGTTTAAACTATTGTTGATTGATTTATGATGGGTGAGTTTGGTTATTGACATATTGAGATGTGAAGTTCTGTTTGCTGAAATTGTAGTTTCTTTTGTAGGCTGTTTATTTTCTCGTTATATATTCTTAGTCCGGTGTGTTTCCAACTGCATTACTTGCTCAGTTATCATGTTTCATGTTACAATATTCATTTTTCTTCTTCTTTCTGCGGTTCAGGTAATGACGAAAAATTTGGAGCAAGTGGTCAACATGGTTTTGAACTCATTTCATGATCCTCATCCTCGTGCTAGATGGGCAGCTATTAATGCGATCGGGCAGTTATCTACGGATTTGGGTCCTGATTTGCAATTACAGTACCATCAAAGGGTGCTACCAGCACTTGCATCAGCTATGGATGATTTCCAGAATCCTCGAGTTCAGGTTAGTGGGTTCTCGACTTGTTTCTTTTTTTTCTGGTGCAGTTTACAGTACCACATTACTTCGCCTTTCTTGCAATTTCCCTCAAACTGTAGCTGCTCGGTGTCACTTAATCACTAGTTCACTTTTCCCATAGCTATTCCTACTAACTACTGTAGGGAATGTGTAAGATGGATCAGTAAAGCAGCACATGCAATGGCTTGTAAAAGAATTTATTGAATAAAGAAGATTTAGTGAAGTAGTAGGAGGTTATATGGAATAGGTTTATCATCACTTCATTGGACACTATTCTGTTGTTTAAACATTTGGCAGAATATCAAATAAGAAAGAATAACTGAACAAGTTAATACCAGTAAGAGGAGCAATAAAGGGGGTTATTGGTAACTTCCAATCTTTACAAGAATTTAATAAATTGCTGAAATCAGAACAAGACTTGTATTTATCGGATCATATTGTCCAACTGAGTACCCTCTCAGGTAGTTTGTACTTGTATATTTTGTTTGAGTTCCGCTCCCTCAAGCACTGGGTAGTGATAATTTTGTTGTGTGTCCACACTTTATGTGTTTCTTTGTATGAAACACCTTTTTCTTTGTATCTCTTTCTTATTTTTATATTCTTACAGGCGCATGCTGCTTCAGCGGTCCTGAACTTCAGCGAGAATTGCACCCCAGATATTTTAACACCTTATTTAGATGGAATAGTGAGCAAACTGCTCGTCCTCTTACAGGTATGCTATATTATCAATTCCCGACTCTGTCGTTTTTTTTTTTTGCCATGGAAAGGTGTAAAAGTAAGATCATTTGATTTCTGCAATGTAGAATGGAAAGCAAATGGTGCAGGAGGGAGCTTTGACAGCTCTAGCATCAGTAGCTGATTCATCGCAGGTACCTTATGGGTTCTGCTTCCTCTGTTATCTTATGTTTCACTTGTGGCATCTGTCTCTGCTTGACGTTTTGCGTGTTTCTGTAGGAGCAATTTCAAAAATATTATGATGCTGTCATGCCTTATCTCAAAGCTATCTTGTTGAATGCCACTGACAAGTCTAACCGTATGCTCCGTGCCAAATCTATGGAGTGCATTAGTTTGGTTGGAATGGCTGTTGGGAAGGACAAGTTCAGAGATGATGCTAAGCAGGTTAGTATAAATCACTAGATATCTATACTATGTATGCTTTCAGTTAAAGTTAGGAGTTCCTTTTTCCCGTCCTTGCAACCATTTATACTGCTTTAGCAGTCTTCCCAAGATGCACTCAGCCAACTGCTTCAGGTGATCAACTTCATTGGAAACATGCTATGCTGGCAGTCCACTGGTTATCATCCATCCACTACAGCAGCAGTCACATGCAGTTACATTTGCATTTTGTCATATCTCTTTAATCATTTTGCCACATCTTTCTATCTTTGGTCATCAGTATTTTATTCTTAAAGCAAAAGTGGTTTACCTTCGTTCTTATCGGTTATTAGAGGAACTATATTAATTAATTGGCATGCACAATCTGTGCCCTCGTTTGGAGCTTTTCCCAAGTCACTTCCTCCAATGCTTTCTGTAATGTGGCTGACTACCACATATGCACTCTTCTTGCTGTTTCTTCAACTTTTAAGGATATCCATATACCGAACTCTTCTTTGTAAGTTTTGATTCCCTTATTTATTCATTTTTTTATTTTTGTTATATATCATCTTTGTTTCTTGTCTCATGCAAGGTTATGGAAGTTCTCATGACACTGCAAGGAGCAGAGTTGGACACAGATGATCCCACAATTAGTTACATGCTGCAAGTATGCTCTTTTTCATTACAGTTGTCTTAATCTTGCTTAGATCATGCACTTTTTTGTAAATAGTTTAACCATGTAATTAAATTTACTTCATAATCGAATTGCAGGCGTGGGCGAGACTCTGCAAGTGCTTAGGACAAGATTTTCTCCCTTACATGAGTGTTGTCATGCCCCCATTGCTTCACTCTGCTCAACTTAAACCTGATGTAACCATTACCTCTGCTGACTCGGATGATGATATAGATCAATCAGATGATGAAAGGTCTGTTTTTTCTTTTTTGAACGTTTAATATAATATATCAGTTTGGTGACTCGTGTTTGAAAATGATTTGATAATTTAGTCTAAAGTATATCCTGCTCTTCATTTTCGTCTTCATCTTCATCATTTACCATGATATATCAACTATAAAGCTGGAAACGAAGATACTTTAAATTCTTCATTTAGCGGTAGGTTCTAACTGTGATGCAGCTCATGTTTTTCGCAAGATGTTTTGGATGTTCAAATAGAAATACTGAATCTCTCCTATTTGCAAGGTGTAATAGCCCGTACTATTGGTTTATTTGCGGAGTTAAGGGTATTAATAGTTTTGTGGAGGTGACATAGATTTGACTACACAACCCACCTTTAGAATATATTTGGCCTGATCTGTCCAAGAGTTTATGGGATGAATAATTCTTGTTGACGGAGTTTCATAATCGTTGGATTCAAGTGCACGTAACAACTCATGTGTGTGTAATTTTCTGTTTCTTTCTGTGGATTGTTTTTCTTAAGCATTACTTATCATAGGCTAGTTGCTCTGAGTGAGGAGAGGTAAATTTTGGCAAGATACTTCATTGAAAAGTCTTGTTGCTTAATTTAAGAAATGCATTTCTACTGCAGTATCGAAACAATTACCCTTGGAGATAAGAGGATTGGATTTAAGACTAGTGTGTTGGAAGAAAAAGCTACCGCGTGCAACATGTTATGCTGCTATGCAGATGAGTTGAAAGAGGGTTCTACCCATGGATTGATCAGGTTTGTTAGGATTCCCATTATGTTCGTAATGTATGCTTCTCTAATATTACAAGTATATTTTTCTCTTGTAAAATTGCAGGTTGCTCCTATCTTAGTTCCACTTTTGAAATTTTATTTTCATGAAGAGGTTAGGAAGGCTGCAGTTTCAGGTATTAGCACGACTCATAATGTTTTCGTCGTTAGTGTCTTTTTTTACTGGTATAGTTGAAGAGCATTTTATATATGTATGTCATCCGGTCCTTCTCATTTTTCTGGAAGGTTTAATTCTATACTTGTTTATACATGTATTCCAGCTATGCCTGAGCTTCTACGTTCAGCCAAATTAGCTGTGGAGAAGGGGCAAGCTCAAGGTCGTAATGAGACCTATGTTAAGCAATTGTCTGATTATATTGTACCGGCCTTGGTGGAAGCTCTTCACAAGGTCAGCCTACTGTTCTATTTCAAAATAGTAACATTTTTGGCCCTGTTGGTCCATTACGTTGCCTTTTCTTTTCACTTGGCTGTTTCATTAGGTTATGCAAGTTTATGTGAATTTATGTGAATTGCAAATGGTTTCGCAGGAGCCCGAAACAGAAATTTGTGCAAGTATGTTGGATGCGTTAAATGAATGTGTACAGGTATGTCATATCCATTTTTTTTTTAATTTAATTTATTTATTTCAAATTTTGCACTGAAAGCCAAACATTATAACACTTCAATGATATTGACAGTTCTGCTCTTAAAATTTATTTATGCACCACTTCAAATACTGCATAAGCAAACAAAACTACCTAGTAAAATAATATCCATACACCATGAAAAGCTACCCAAAATGGCCCCATGAGAGATTATAAATAATCTTCTCTGCAATGCTGACTATTTTCGTTGCTCAGTAAGCAGAATATGTAAGCTTACTGCATCAAAAAAAAAAAAAAAAAAATTATCATGGGGTTATTTTGTTTGCTTGATGAATTGTGGATTTTCTTTAACATTTGTTTGTTTATTTAGTATCAGATATTGTTTTAATTCGGTTTTGGACAATCTTGATGTTTGATACCGGGAAGAATTTTGCTTGTTGTTCATTTTGGTAACATTTGTATCCAGCAGCTTAGTTTATTCTTGATAATTTCAAGTTACGGATCCTAACAATTCCTCATTTTCAGGTTTCTGGAACACTCCTTGATGAGAGTCAAGTAAAATCCATTGTGGATGGAATAAAGGAGGTAATTACCGCTAGCTCAACAAGAAGACGAGAAAGGGCAGAGAGGACCCAAGCAGAGGATTTCGACGCAGAGGAAGGGGAACTGCTCAAAGAAGAAAATGAGCAAGAAGAAGAAGTGTTTGATCAAGTTTGTTTTCAGGGCACTTGGTCTATACTGCAGTAGCTTTAGTTGAATAAACTTTGATTCTGTTTCTAATCATGTATTTTTCCTTTTCTTCATCCAGGTTGGTGATTTGTTGGGAACTTTGATCAAAACATATAAAGTCTCTTTTCTGCCCTTCTTTGATGAACTTTCATCATATCTAACACCTATGTGGGTAAGTTATTTACTGGAGACATTTGCAGTATCTTATCTAGCCATTTGCTAAAATAAGATGTGGTTTTTGATATCATCGAAGTTTGCGTAAGTTGTACCTTGCACTTATTTGGAGTCCAAGTCTTTCATATTCTGTTTTATGTTCTGATTCTTCCGATATACAGGGTAAGGATAAAACAGCTGAAGAGAGAAGGGTTGCTATCTGCATTTTTGATGATGTTGCTGAGCAGTGTCATGAAGCTGCTCTCAAGTAAGCACCATATAATCAGGTTCAATTCTGAATGTTGAGATTACGTTTTAGTCAAATTTATTTATTTTACATTTTGCTGACACAGATATTATGATACTTATCTTCCGTTCCTATTGGAGGCTTGCAACGATGAGAATTCAGATGTTCGCCAGGTTCGTTCTTTACCGAGTCCAGTTGCAGTTTCTATCTCTTCTTTTTATATGGATCTCATATAATATGAAATACTATCTTCAGGCTGCTGTATATGGAGTTGGTGTTTGCGCAGAGTTCGGTGGAGCAGTGTTCAAACCTCTAGTAGGAGGTAACTTACTTTTACTGCACATTCTATAAACTATTGGCCGTGGGTTCTTAATATGAACAATAATATGATTGTTGGTAAAAAATAAAAATGATAAAGAAAAGCATACTGACTTGTATTGGTAATTTACATTACAGAGGCCCTTTCCAGGCTAAATGTTGTGATTAGGCATCCAAATGCACTATCTACAGACAATGTTATGGCGTATGACAATGCTGTTTCAGCTGTTGGGAAAATATGCCGGTATCATCGTGACAGCATTGATTCATCTCAGGTATTAGTTGCACTTAAAGCTTATATTCTTGGTTATTCGTCTTCATCACCTGACTTTTTAAGCTCATACTCCTATATGCACTTCTCAGTGAAGAGGAATTTGAGTTCCATCTAAGCATGACGATTGCTAATTAAGATCATGGAAGAGTTTGGTCCTTTTCGTATGATATCATCTTTCTCTGTTATGTCTTTATATTCTATTTTTAAAGTTGCTGATGGCTGATTGTGCTTGTTTTTAATGGCGCAAAAACTTAAGTCAGCTATTTTGTTCGGCTCATAACTCGAGTTTTTTTTATCTAGAGCAGTTATGTTTGATAAACAGAATTGGTTGATTTTTACTATAGGGAGGAATCAAGTGTAGAAATTCCGAGACTTAACATATGTTGTTCTGTTGTCTGGTAGGTTGTCCCTGCCTGGTTAAGTTGCTTGCCAATCAAGGGTGATTTAATTGAGGCCAAACTTGTTCATGACCAGCTTTGTTCAATGGTCGAGGGGTAAGGACATCGTTATCACAATTGTATTTCTTTAGATTTCCAACTTTTTGTTATTTCCGTGTTAGTGTGTTTCCTTGTTTCGAATGTGTATTATATTGATGATTCAATTTTCTCAATTGGCATATATTGACAGGTCGGATAGAGACCTTCTGGGCCCTAATAACCAGTATCTTCCTAAAATTGTTTCGGTCTTTGTGGAGGTAAATTCTCCTTGTATAAGCATTTTTACTGGTGCATGCTAGTCTAAATTCATTTACCAGAGATATCTTAAATCCAATATCTAAAATTTCTTTATTTTTGGGGATTCACATTAGGTTCTATGTGCGGGTAAGGATTTGGCAACAGATCAAACTTCCAGCCGTATGATAGTTTTACTGAGGCAACTTCAACAAACGTTACCACCTGACACTCTGGCACAAGCCTGGTCATCCTTGCAGCCGCAACAACAGCTTGCATTGCAATCGATGCTCTCATCGTAGTTCCTTGCTAGGGTTGGTCGCAGAGAAATACTGATTGGTTCGTTTCTGTCTATTACCCATTCTTTTTTGCCTACTGTATCCTATTTCCATCGGTTTTCCATTTTTAAGGCAATTGCTGTCCTGTTTGGTTGAGGTTCCTTTGTGCGGGTGAAACGATACAAGTTTTCTGTGTATTGTGTATATTTCTGAGAGATTTCTTGATTTTGGTGTTGCTACGTGCCAAGTATGTGCACTAAAACAGTCGAGCATCTGATGGTGGTGGTATTTTTGCTTCTTCAACAGTGCTTTTCACGGAATTGTTGTTCTTCAATTTTCAATTTTCAGTTTTCAGTTATCTTGTTGTCACCATATATACACCAATTAAAAATGAACAGAGTTATGACAGTGCAATTGGACACACGGATTGGCAGCTCTGGATTGTTTCTTTTGTTTTCATGCCTTGATTCATAGTCACAAAATCCACTGTAATGCTAAAGTTTGTCTAGTTCATCATCATAAATCCTACAGTAGAAAGTGAAGTGGAAGAAAACTTGGTCCATAAGTGGTGGGTGCTAGTGGTGGGTCCTTTGTATCTTACTGCCGCCAATAGCTGGCCTCTCGGTTTCCTAGTTTCATTAATAGCTGGCCTCTCGGTTTCATTGGAATACAGTTTCTTAATCCAGCATCTTAGATTCTCTTGATAGAAAATATATAAAGCCTCCTAAGCATCTCACATACAACATCAAAAGCTCTTCCTTTGAGAGATAGCGTTAATAACAAGGTTAACATTGCCCTCTCCTCTTTCTCTAGAGGTTTTAGTGTAACATCAGACTAATTGGTAGAGCAACGCTTACGATTTTATGTGATGAACATGACGAATTTCAATGAAGAACAGCAGACTCGAACATTATATCATGACTAATTGTAGCAGTATTTAGTGAAATTTCAAGCCAAGAAGAAAACGAGACCGTACCTTTATTTGATAGGGTTCCAAGTGAAGAAGACCAAGAAGATATATCGCCTTTGGTTTGTTATATTCCAAGTGAAGAAGAAGAAGAAACTGATTTATTACCTTTGTTTTATGATATTCTAAGCGAAGAAGAAACAGATATATTACCTTTGTTTGATGAGATTGCAAGTGAAGAATCAGAAGATGGAGAGGCTAGTACGACAGCAACTAATAGTACTGCAAGTAGTTCATTGATCACGAGTTATATCGATGACATCAATGTTCAACTAAACATCTTTTCCTATTTGCCAATAAAGTCTGTCTTCAAATTCAAATGTGTCTCGAAAGAAATCCAGCATTCCTTGGAGGAGCCCTTGTTTGGGTTTAAGCACTTCAAACGAGTATCCAATATAAGTCCTGTCACGGGTTTTTTCTTTCAACGTCGTACTTGTAAATATGGTATAAATTAAGTGGGTAAACCCTTGAATTACACCAAAGAGGAAAGAATAACTCTGATCCAGCAAGTAGTACAATACTAATTTTTACACAGAAAAGGTTTAATCTCTCCTTCTTAAGAGATGAGTATTTATAACCTTCCTAAATCTCCCTTGAGTTCCTGGATATCGTACACGTGCACCATCTTGACTTCTTTCTCACTCTGACATCTAGAGTTCGTACACGTGTCCTTGATATCCCTTCCACTATGGAACACCTCTCTTCCTCTGGATGGGGCTACCCTCTCGTTGGGACCCACTCACTATTGGCACTCTTCCATTCAAACTCGTGGGCGCCCCTTTCCCTTCCAATATTTATCCATACTTTGTGACCAGTGTAGGGTCTTGGGTAAGTCCCTACACTCCCATCATTTCTTCATTACATTTCTATGTTTCGCCACAAGTCGTAGGGTCTTGGGGCAAGTCCCTACGCTCCCATCGCTTCTTCCTCTCATGCTCGTTGCATCTTCATGTTTTGTCACAAGGTGTAGGGTCCTGGGGTAAGTCCTTTCACTCTCATCACTTTCTTTTCTCACGCGCACTGCGTCTCCACGATTTGCCATGAGGTGTAGAGTCTTGGGGCAAGTCCCTACACTCTCATCACTTCTTCCTTCCGCGCACACTGCATCTCCACGATTTGTCACAAGATGTAGGGTCTTGGGGTAAGTCCCTACACTCTCGTCACTTTCTCTTCTCACGCGCACTGCGTCTCCACGATTGCCATGAGGTGTAGGGTCTTGGGAAAGTCCCTACACTCTCATCCCTTCTTCCTTCCGCGCACACTGCATCTCCACGATTTGTCACAAGATGTAGGGTCTTGGGGTATGTTCTTACATCTTGTTAAGGTGTAGGGTCTTGGAATATGTCCCTACATCCCCATCACCTCTTCTTCCCATATTCATTATACCTTCATGTTTATGTAGGGTCTTGGGGTATGTTCTTACATCTTGTTATGGTGTAGGGTCTTGGAATATGTCCCTACATCCCCATCACCTCTTCTTCCCATATTCATTATACCTTCATGTTTATGTAGGGTCTTAAGGTATGTTCTTACATCTTGTTAAGGTGTAGGGTCTTGGAATATGTCCCTACATCCCCATCACCTCTTCATCCCATATTCATTATATCTTCATGTTTATGTAGGGTCTTAAGGTAGGTTCTTACATCTTGTTAAGGTGTAGGGTCTTGGAGTATGTCCCTACATCCCCATCACCTCTTCTTCCCATGTTCATTACATCTCCACGTTTGTGTAGGGTCTTGGTGTACGTCCTTTCACTTTGTTGCTTCTCCCCTTACTCACGCACTTTATATTTTCGGGTATCTACATTAAGTCCCCTGACTGACTGTTTACGTATCCAAGGTAAGCAGCAGTCATATACTTCACAAGTCATGATATTCTTCTTCACTCATTATCAGCTTACCCAAGTACGCATCACCTCCATCTTCTGGCTACGGTAGTACTCCATGCCTTACCCGTGGCTCTTGCTTCCGTATGTGTAAGACATATGAGATGCGTCTTCACTTTATCAAATTTCCATACCTTACCCATACTAATCACCCGTACAAGGGGAGTTGTTCAACCTCTCCTCATGCCTGTCATCTCTCCTGTCTTCACGCATGCCTTCGTTTCTCCTTGCTTCAAGTGCTAACCTCACCAACCTTACTCCTGGGTATGGGCTGCTCTCATGTGCAGGCGCAAATCGCTCGCGAGAGTGAATTCTCTTGTTTGTGTAGGCGCAAAGGTACCAGTCTTCATTCCGCGCCTGTCACTTCTCCTTCGACTACTCCCACACCCACGGTGAATTCTCTTCATTATAGCCTTGCATCATGACCCTTTTTGTGCTCTCAACACGAGCATCACCTTCCTTAGTCATACATCTGAAATACCATCACCAACCCCTTTTGTTCATTAATTTCGCCAGTTTCTTATCTTCACGGGGGCATGACTTGCTACATCTTGTCACTTGATTTTGGGGTATCTACATTAAGTCCCCTGACTGATTGTTTGCACATCCAGGGTAAGCAGCAGTCATGTATTCAAAATCATAATATTCCATTTGACTCGTCATCGCCTCATGCCTGTACGTGTTACCTCTCTCTTCTGTCCGTGGTAACCTGCCATGTCCACTCCTGGCGTTCACTTGTGTGGATGTAAAACACATGAGCTACAACTACATTTCATTTCCTTCCCATCTTGCTCATACTAGTCACTCGAGCAGGTGCAGACTACTCGACTTCACTCTGTGCCTGTCACCCTTCCTGTCTTCTTCATACATTCCTACGTCTCTCATTGCCGTCACCTTCTCTTGCCTTTACAAAGGAATAACCTAGTTTCCTGACCCTTCTTCCTTGCATATGCCACCCCTGAATTTTTCTAAACCTGTTGAACCCTTGCGGTCTCTCTTCTCCGATAGATGGGTAGACGTATCGATCGGACCGATAGTCATATACTCAAAATTACGATATTCTTCCACTCAACTGTTATTTTCTTCTTCGAGTCCCCAGGTCATCACAGACACGCACGGACTATAGAGATTGAAAGGGTTTCATTTGATGTCCGCTTATACTCACTCATGACTGCTCACGGTGTTAGCAGACATCCATCAACTACTTACTTATTTAATAAAGTTCAAATCGTGCCGTTTCCCTCCGTCTCTCTATCTATCTATCTATCTTGTCCATAGACTCTCCTTCATCAACATTAGCGAGACCCTTCTACCTCCCAGCGCCAAACATTTCCTTTTACTTCATATGCTAACTTCGATATCCTCCCAGTGCAAAAGCTCCAACCCTTATCTTCCTTGGTCTCTTGGCTTTACCCTGAGGAGAAATTCCTACTTTCTTTCTTTATCTTATAATAAACTCTTCTGATGGTGCCTGCTTCGCATCGCTAGCTCTTGTTATGATGACTTCTGTTGGTTTTGGTTGTCAATCTCGGGTGTATAATTCCCCATTATATCCTTCTGATATGTATGTTAAGTCCCCTGACTGTCTGGTTAGGCGTCAATCTATCCAACAGTCTCATGTCTCAAAATTCTTCTAGTATCCGCATCTTGTTGTCAGACTCATTCCCCAAGTATCCAGTTGCTTAGTAGTCGCATGCTCGAGATTTTGTTTTTATCAACTCATTTTTCTGCTAAGTCCCCATATGGCGGACACAACTCTTGCTTAATAAATTTTACAAATGTATACACCAATAATATTGGGTGGTGATTCCACTCCACCATGTTTTTCCGTCATACTTCATGTGGTATTACATCTCTATTTCGTTTCTGACAGCAATCATAGAGTGGTGACTTGGTACCACCATACCCATTCCCTCTTCCGCATGACCGAGGCTTGGTCGGACACCTCCGTCCCTTTGTTTCATTTTTTCAAAGTATTTCGTTTACTCCCTTTTTTTTTTTAGTGCTCGAGTACGCTCCACTTCCTCCTCCTTGCTCTAATCATTCAAGACGTTCTAGTCATCCTCTATCCCTTACTCAGGTATCACTCGTACCTCCTCTCTCCCCTTCTTTTTTTATCAATAGCTTTCCTCTCACCGGTTTCTCCCTTTCTTTGTTTTAGGAAGTGATGGGGGCACTCCGTGGCTCAAAAGGGTCGTTTCGATTCCAATGATCTTGAACGTATCAGCTGGTCGTGAGAGTGAAGACCGTCGTCCTTCGGTTTCATCGTCTTCCAGGAGGTTGGCCATTGTAGCTGTTCCTATTACTGATCCTGATGTCTCCCAATTTGAACATGAGATTGAACATCAAGACCTTAGTAATTCTGGTGCTGGTTTGTTGGTACATGGTATCTGGGTTGCTGCCCGTCATCGAACTCGTTATGCTCAGATTGTCAAGGAATATGGTCATATACCTGTCTGGGGGTCGCTTCCTTTTGTTGATGCTTTGGTTAATCTTGTGAATAAAGTTTTGGAAGTAGTGGCTGAGATAGATGAGGGAAGCGTCACTCTTCCTCCAACAAATCGTCTAGCCTTTTGGAGATCATGTGTGTGGTAAATGCCAAGTTCCTAGGTTTTAATGTCCAGTGGTTGGACGATAAGTTGATTGGTATGGAGGTAGACGCGAATGGTCGTCGTACACAACTTCCTCAGCTGATCAAGGAGGTTCGTTCCCGTATTCATGACCATGAAGCACATATTACTTCCTTTAGTACTGAGCGTATCTTGACAGCTCAATCCCTTGCAAGATTTTCTACTGATATTACCAATGAGAGTAACGCATTGTCAGAAGCTGCATGTGAGATGCACGAACTCGAAGCAAAGATTGGAGCTTTTCCTTAGTCATGAGTTCTGTCTTGATTATGTTGTATGTGTTTGTATTGGGTATGGCATGCTAGCCTCCCCTGTCCTTGTTATGTTATTTCCTTTTGGATTGTGGTCTAAATTGTAGATGGTAAGTATTGTGCCAAACCATCTTGTCTGTTTGAATCTCTTTTGTATTTCTCAGTTTGACTAGAAAATAAGTTGTATTTTCGAAATATGGGTGTTGTCTTTAGGAAACATGGCATTCTCTTAGTCTAACATCATATTTCTTTTCATATTTCTTATTCATTTTGGATTTCCATGCATATGGTACATGTTACTGTCCCAACTCGGACTCCGCCACTCTCTTGTTTAATGGTTGTTCTTCGTGTGTGTGAAAGACATTTTCCCTCATGTTCAAGTATTCTATGATTCTATAATGTACGATCCATCCATTGTGAAATGCTTATATTGGCCAGTCCCTCTATCGAGGTGTTGGTGTGAGTGAAGCGATGCCATGATAAATGACTATGATCTGGTAATATTTATGAGGGAGTTTAAACTCATCCTTCCACCTTAAGAAAGATAATTTTTTTGATTGCACCCCAGTATTGGAGTATTTGCTTTTGAGGAACTCAACCTCGTCTCTCTCATGTAAAGTGTTAGATCACATAGGGGAGTAGAGTGCATTAATACATATGGGTATTTCCGTGTATATTCGCGATTCATGTTACATTCTATGGCATAGAGTTATGCTTTTCCAAGGAGATGAGGTCCCCTTCTTATTAGGCAAGGTTTTGTTTAGTGGTCTGCTCGTCAAGGAGCCTCTGCATATGTAAGAATATCTGTTTAAGTTTCTGCTCATCTAAGAGCCCCTTAATTGCAAGGTGTTGTGGGTTCTTAGGGTGTTAGGAGTCGCGTTATGGTATCATATGAGATATTATCGTCATGTGCCTATGACCCCCACTCTTATTGGTCATGAGAATTGATGTGCATGTGTTCTGCGACCTCGTTTGTTAGAGGTATGTTATGTTCATATGCTCAAAGTCTTTCTCTTTCGGTATATCACTATTACGATGCTATTATTGCTATTGTCCTTGTCATGGACTTCAAACTTTAGAGTGCCCTGCTCTTGTGCATTGATTTATTCCATTTCTAGTTTCTCACTTTTTTTTTTCTTTGAAATTTTTTGCTACTGAAGCATGATTTATTATGTCAGCGTCTTTGTCAGTGTGTTTACTCATATTGGAGTATATGTCTTAAGCTCCTCTCGTTTTGAGGTGTTTCTACTACTTAATTTCTTTTACTTTCTTTCTAGAGCAAGCAACACCTCTCTTGGTGTATTCTCATTTTTCTTTCTCTCTAAGGCATGTAACGCCTAATGACGGTCTGTTCTCATCCCTTGCGCTCTCTTTCGTTCCGAATTTAAACAACACCTGGTCGTGGTGTGGTTTCATTTCTTTCACTTTATTATGTACATATAAGAAGGTGTTTGTCCTTTTTTTTTTTTTTTTTTTTTTTTTTTTTTTTTTTTTTTTTTGAAGTTTCGTTATGATGCGTCATCCTTGTCATGGACATGCATGAATTTCAGAGATCTTTTACTTTGAATGTATGGTCACTCCACCAAGCTTGGGGTGTTCACTCATGTTGGGGTCTATGTTTGAGAAAACTTAGGTTCTCCATCCCCGCCCCTTTTTCTTTTTATTAATATGTTCTGGTGTATTCTTATTACGTTCTTTCGTTCTAAGGAAAGGAACACCTAGTCTTGATGCATGTATTCTCATTGCTTTCAATTTTTCTGTTGTTTGAATTCATGTGACACTTAGTCTCGGTGGTTTCTTATCACTTTCGCTTTTCTTTCATTCTAAAGAAAGCAACACACGATCTTGGTGTGTTTTCGTTGTTTTCTCTTATATTTGTTCTAAAGAAACCAACACCCGGTCTTGGTGTCGTTTCATCGCTTTTGCTTTCTTTTGTTTGGTTTTAAAGCAAGCTACACCTAGTCTTGGTGTATTTACATCGCTTTCGTTTTCCTTTATTTTAAAGCACGATACACTTAGTCTTGGTGTATTTACATCGCTTTCGCTTTCCTTTGTTTTAAAGCAAGCCACACCGAGTCTTGGTGTATTTTCATCGCTTTCGCTTTCCTTTGTTTTAAAGCAAGCCACACCGAGTCTTGGTGCATTCTTATTGCGTTTGCTTCAGAAAATTTGTTCTGAAGGAGCAACTGTTATTACTTTTGCCTTTTCTTGTTTTAAAGCGGCAACCATTACTCCTTTTGATTTTCCTGATTCTGAAGCAGCAGTTGTTAGTACAAGATTTGGATGGAGGTGATAAACAAGTAGTTCTTTCGAACCTGGCGGTGCTACGTGGTCTTGAAGGTGATACATCCACCAAGATTTGGATGGAGGCGCTGGGTAGTAGTCTTCTTTGTCAACTTCCATGACTCTTTTTTGAAAATAACGCTTGTAGGTATCAACCCAAAATTATTCGAGGAGTAACTTGCATGCTCCGGTGCTAGTCAGTAGGATTGGCATGCTTCGGAGGGGGATTGTTGTTGCTAGTTTTCTTGTCTTGACATTGAGCATTCAGTATCATGAATTTGAGGTCCATCATGAAAACAACTACAGCTAGGTTCCTTTTGAGGTCAGATACATAGACTTAAGACTTGGCTCTTGGATAGTCAATGTTGCATCCAGTAGAGCTACATTCGGTTGGTGACCTTTTGTTAACCTTTTCACTTGCTCCCGTATGAATTCCGAGAAATAGTAATCCTTTAAGTGGCAGTGGCGAGCAGGTGCTTAACTACCTTATCTTCATCATCTTGACTCCATGTCTGCGTAGACATGTGACAATACTGTTGTGAGCTGAACTGGTGGTGCAAGTGATGGTGCTTTTTCAGTAACTCGAAGAAGGTGATTAATCTGTTTGTTCTTCGTTGAGTGTTCGACTCTTGAACATTATCAATCGGTGACATCTTCACCATTAGATGGCGAGTTCTTTGTTTGCTTAAATATCCTCCCGTCTTAATGGGATGTGTATGTCGGGGTAGTGGGATATGCGGTCAAATGCCATGGCCTTATGTGACTATAATGCTTTTAACTTTGTCTCGCAGTATATGTTTTATTTTTGCTATTGCGAACCAAATAGCGCCTGCACATTTATCAAACAATTTGTAAATATCATACACATCTTTAGTAATTTAAATTCGGCAAAGTAAAGTGTTTATAGGTTCATGTCGATGCCAATTGATATAATATATATCTATATTTACATGATTATAAAACACTTGGATGCTAGTTCAAGTGTAGGGATATGACCGTGCAAGCTATATTGAAGTTTATGAAAAAAATTCAATCGTCAAAGATGCATATTAAAAGAGTCCCTGTTAGGTTCAGATGCTTAAGTCATTTGATTGAAAACAATCGAAGATAGCATTGTAAATTTTTAATGAAAGATCAAAGGGAAGTAAGAACTTATCTTTGCGACATTTAGTATTTTAGTAATTGATCCTGGGTGTTCGTAAGCCGGTGATACTTGGTTAGTTGGTTGTTGCTGAAATCATAGCTTTCTTGTTGCAGAAGGGTTGCCTTGGAAAGATGGAGACTGTCATGATAGCATATGGTCATGTCTTGCTCAGATCTTATTTGTACAAGGAACTGTTCTCGCTGGTGGCACCAGGGGCTGATGGGACATGCAATATGGAGGTTCTGCATCAGGTGAAGGTCATAGCTTGACTCTAATTCGCTGGTTGTGGAGGTGGAAAATTCTACTCTCGTTGTGACTTATGGACGTGTTGTTGCTGGTGGTGGAAGTGGCAGATGCAATATGGTTCAATTCTCATGAGAGACCTCTATCTACGGCTTCATCACCATCGAGTTGATCCAGTCTTAAGTTGATCTTCATCAATGATTATTTGCAGATAATCATTGTCATGCTTAGATAACGCGTCTTGTAGAAGCTGGCTTGATCTGAAGCGAAGTCAGGTTGGTGCTGATTTCCTTTTCTCAAAGTCGAGTTAGGGGTGTCATAAGGACTAGGCGCACTGGTGGTGTTGATGGGTTTTGAGCTGGTGGAAGCGCAGAGATGGGATAGGGTGTTGGTTCGCTAAAAATGATGCTAGTAGTGGCGGTTAGCAGCAAGGGTTGGTACCTCTCGTTGTTACTCGTGGAGATGATGTTGCTATGGGATGTGGAATGGAGTAGGGAAGATGGTCAGACATGAACTTTGGATGGTCGAAATAATAAACAATGATGATTGTGGTCGTGTATGGTGATGTACTTGGGCAACGCCTCTTGGAGACATACTTGTTAAACAAGCTCGGCTTAGCAAAAGCGAGTTGTTGGTAAAGGGCCGCTTCTTTCAAGTAATCCTTGTAGTTTTTTGCTGATGGAGAGAATACAGTCATGTGTGTGACTAATGTTGTTCCACTAACAACTCTTGAGCATCTTTCAATTCGTCTTGATATTGTTGATGATTCACTTCAGTAACTCTTCATCACAGAGCTTGAACATTTTAATGAGAAAATGCTTTCCATTGACTTAAGTTTTCAAGGTGGGATTGGTTGATTTCGAAATTCGAATTTGGTTTTAAAGATTAAACAAGGCGATTCATAAGAAGGTTCTGAGATGGGTTTCTTATAAAGTATTGATAGTGGGAGAAGGAGGTTGTTGTCTCTGCGCAAAAACACGAGGGAAGGGAGGGTGTTGTACAACATCATGAGAAGGAGGGTTGTCCCCCAAAATGAGTAAGGCGTGCATCCAGGTATGTAAGACATGCGTCTGTGTGAAGGAGTGAGGCGTGCGTCCGTGGAAGTGAGTAGAGCATGCTTCCATGAGGGGAGGGAGGGTGTAGTCTACGCACGAACATCATGGGGGAGGGGTTGTCTCCGCGCAACACATCTCAGAATGACATGCTCCCTTGCGTCGTGGTACATACTACATTGTTTATGCAAGTAGTGGTCTTTTAGTGTTGTACGGTCAGATGTATGATTGTCGTGTCATGTGTGGTTGTTGTGTATTCATCATAGGAAGTGTACTATTACTGAGATCAGAGCCCAGTAGAAGTCGCCAATGTAAATATGGTATAAATTAAGTGGGTAAACCCTTGAATTACACCAAAGAGGAAAGAATAACTCTGATCCAGCAAGTAGTACAATACTAATTTTTACACAGAAAAGGCTTAATCTCTCCTTCTTAAGAGATGAGTATTTATAACCTTCCTAAATCTCCCTTGAGTTCCTGGATATCGTACACGTGCACCATCTTGACTTCTTTCTCACTCTGACATCTAGAGTTCGTACACGTGTCCTTGATATCCCTTCCACTATGGAACACCTCTGCCTCTGGATGGGGCTACCCTCTGTTGGGACCCACTCACTATTGGCACTCTTCCATTCAGCTCGTGGGCGCCCCTTTCCCTTCCAATATTTATCCATACTTTGTGACCAGGTGTAGGGTCTTGGAGTAAGTCCCTACACTCCCATCATTTCTTCATTACATTTCTATGTTTCGCCACAAGTCGTAGGGTCTTGGGGCAAGTCCCTACGCTCCCATCGCTTCTTCCTCTCATGCTCGTTGCATCTTCATGTTTTGTCACAAGGTGTAGGGTCCTGGGGTAAGTCCTTACACTCTCATCACTTTCTTTTCTCACGCGCGCTGCGTCTCCACGATTTGCCATGAGGTGTAGAGTCTTGGGGCAAGTCCCTACACTCTCATCACTTCTTCCTTCCGCGCACACCGCATCTCCACGATTTGTCACAAGATGTAGGGTCTTGGGGTAAGTCCCTACACTCTCGTCACTTTCTCTTCTCACGCGCACCGCGTCTCCACGATTTGCCATGAGGTGTAGGGTCTTGGGAAAGTCCCTACACTCTCATCCCTTCTTCCTTCCGCGCACACCCATCTCCACGATTTGTCACAAGATGTAGGGTCTTGGGGTATGTTCTTACATCTTGTTAAGGTGTAGGGTCTTGGAATATGTCCCTACATCCCCATCACCTCTTCTTCCCATATTCATTATACCTTCATGTTTATGTAGGGTCTTGAGGTATGTTCTTACATCTTGTTAAGGTGTAGGGTCTTGGAATATGTCCCTACATCCCCATCACCTCTTCTTCCCATATTCATTATACCTTCATGTTTATGTAGGGTCTTAAGGTATGTTCTTACATCTTGTTAAGGTGTAGGGTCTTGGAATATGTCCCTACATCCCCATCACCTCTTCATCCCATATTCATTATATCTTCATGTTTATGTAGGGTCTTAAGGTAGGTTCTTACATCTTGTTAAGGTGTAGGGTCTTGGAGTATGTCCCTACATCCCCATCACCTCTTCTTCCCATGTTCATTACATCTCCACGTTTGTGTAGGGTCTTGGTGTACGTCCTTTCACTTTGTTGCTTCTCCCCTTACTCACGCACTTTATATTTTCGGGTATCTACAGTACTGAACCAGTGATTTCTCGGCAAGCGTAGATCACCTTTACTTATAAGTACCAGGACAGGTTATACTGTTGATCCAGCAAAAATCTCAACTTCAAGATGAAGATGGATTCTGGGTACATAATCAATGGTTCTGGCTAGGTCGGCTACCCCAAAAAGGGAAGAAGAAGAGAAGAAGAACGAAACTGAGAAACTTGAAAAGAAAACCTAATTGCTGGTCCATTCAACTTAAAGAAGAGAGCATAATAATAAAAGCTATGGATTCTCGTTTCCCCGTGGCACTTTTTCAGAGCACTGTCTACTGATGTTTTTTTGCAAAAGGAAGTGATAACTTAACCGATTTTAATCTGTTTTTCTTGTATGTTGATCTTTCAAGTTTAATTGTTCTCTTTGCTTTTTGTATCTCATCTGATTTCATCTCTTTATGATTTTTATAATCCTTTCTATTCATTATTGATTTCCATGGAATACTAATCGGTTTGGTTTGTAGTACTTTGGTTGATTTCAAGAGAGTACCGATTGTGGTTATTAAGGGAGCAAAGTGGTGCAGTTTGGTTTCTCTATTACTCATTAAAAACAAAGAGTGTTTTCCATTTCAAAATCATGAACAATTTGAACTCCGTCATGTGGCTACAACTTTATGCTTCACGGTGATATCCTCCATTATGATCTCATACTCGATGAACTATGAAACGGTATGTTTCACTACTATTGGTTGCTGTAATCAGTTTTCCATTCATTGCTATCAACTTCCTCTGGAAACTCCATTGTTCAACCTCCATAGATTCAAGGGCATTTTTGGTATAGTCAGTGATTCAAAGGCGCAATTACTGGAAATTCAAAAATCTGGTTTCAACCTATCTAAATCTAAGGCGCAGAAACAGCTGAGTCAAAGCTTCAATTTCCACTTTCCTAAATTAAAGAAATCTTTCTCTGTGCATCCCATTAAACAGAAATATATGAATATCTCAACAAATAAACCATATTTTGGAAAATATCCCTATATCTTAGGTAACTACCAGCTAAACCCTAAGACTAGGAGAATATATATTTTGTTTCGTCTGGTGAGGAAGATTGTTCATACAAAGCGAGTTTTTCTTTACTCAAGAGAATACGGTGGTTTCTTTATTATCAAAATGTCTCAAAGTTCAAGGCTCCAAGTAGCTGCTCTCACTAAGAGATTGCAAGACTCAAACCTGAGCCAGGGTCAACTAAACCGTGCAAGAGGGTGTTTAATCTCTGAGGAAGATATTGTTACTCTTTGCCGATCAATGGAAAAAAGCAGTTTAATTGGCAAGATCATCTCTAAAGATGATATTGATTTTGATAAGGTCCAAAAAGATGTGAAGATTATTTGGAGAAGACACAAAAGGGTTGAAATCAACACTATGGGAAGGAATCTTTTTGTTTTCAAATTCAAAAACAGCTGATGATGTTAATGATGTCTTAAACAAGGCACCATGGATTATTTATGAACATCTTCTGTTGTGTTGAAGACTTATGATAATTCGATCCCGCTCGAGGAATATAAGTTCACTCATCGGTATTCTCGGTCATGTTCAAAGGTCTTGCTCTTGAACATGTGTATGATGGCATTCTTGACAAACTATGTCAAGATATTGGAAGGAAAATAGCTCAAGAAGGAACCACGGGGTTTACTAAAAGAGGAAGAGTTGTTTCGGCAAAAATTGAAGTCGATCTTAGTAATCCATTGAAACGCTATGAATCGGCTTTTAAATGCAAAAAACAAAAGGTGTGGATTCGATATCATTTTGAAAAACAACCAAGGAAAATCTGCTCGGATTGCTTCACTATCGATCACAATGATGAGATGTGTGAAGAACGTGCATGGCATATCTTTATCTTTGGAATGACTGAGGCTGCATTTGAAGAATATTATGCAAAGCACGCTCACTTAGTTGAGACTATGCAAAATAATTCAGATGGTTTTGAAGGAAGTACTGGGCTTGATAATCCAACTAAAAATGGGCTGGAGAATCCGATTAATGATGAGTCCGACCCGAGAAAACATAAAAGGAGTAGGGACTCAGGGATCGAAGATAATTATGTTTTGCTAGAGATGAATGCTCAAAACCCTAGCAATAGTTTCAGAGAGATTTCTCAATCGAATATCAATGGTAGAAGCGTTCAATTAGAGATCGGAGGTCCAAGCCATGGAGACTATGATTTGAATATGGAGGATGTTGAGAATGGAGTAAGAGAACCAAACCCTTTGGTGCACCATCTCCCTGCAGCTGAATCAACCTTAAGTACTGCAAATCAGGTTTCTTCGATAACCCAATCTGTTTCCAATTCTCTTGTGTGTTTTGATTTACATATTTCCTTTCAATTCCTATTTTCTCAGTGTGGTATTTTGGAATCTAGGGTTTTAGTTTATGTTGTTCAATTCAATGTTGTTTGTTTGTTTGCTGAATCTCAATTGTCTGAAATTCGAAGTGATTTAATTCTTTACACTAAAACTCAGAACGTGGTCTATTATATTAAAGTAGTCAATCCTTTTAGATATTCTGTGTTTTTCTCTTGCAATACCATTACCCATATTTCTGAGTCTAGAGTCCTTTCAGTTTATTCTCATAACTTAACTATGAGAATCTTGTCGTGGAATTGTCAGGGTTTCGGCAACCCAAATACCAGAACTAGTCTATGGAATCTTATTAGAGCTCAAAATCCTGATGTTATCTTTCTTTGTGAAACTAAAAACCAAGAGTCTAAAATGTACCAATATCTTACGAGATTTAACTATCCAAATACTTGGTGTCATTCTTCTGATGGCCTCTCTGGAGGTATTGCATTATTATGGAAGAGTGGCTTTCAATGTGACTTGGTACAAAATACTGATAAAATGGTGAATGTTTTAATTTCGTGTAATGCTAGTAAACCAGAATTCCTAGTCACCTTTCTCTATGGTTCTACATACTATAATGAGAGAGTTGAGCAATGGAATTACATTAAAGATATTGGTACAAGGGTTAACCAACCTTGGATCCTCATGGGTGATTTGAATATCACCACGCTTGCAAAATGAGAGATCTACCAATACTAGACCTAGCATTTCTGAATTTCCTTTCATTCATGATTCCATAACTAGCTCTGATTTACATGACTTGGGGTTCTCTGCGTACACCTTATACATGGTCTAATGAGACAATCTCATGATACTATCATTAGAGCTAGACTTGATAGGGTTATGGGAAATGGTCTGTGGTTTGATCATTATGGTAATGCGAAAGTCTTTCATATTGATACTATAGGTTCAGATCATATCCCAATTCTTTTAGTGACTAACCCCCAATCACAAAAGAATTATAAACCCTATAGATATTTTAAATGTTGGAGTAGTGACCCAACATGTAAAGACCTTATTAAGAAGGCTTATTCTACTAATGTCAGGGGTTCTTCTGCTTTCAAAATGACTAATTGTTTAAGAAATGTGAAATATGAACTTAAACTGTGGAATATTTCACATTTTGGCAATATAGATCATAAGGTTCGACATCTAAATGAACAGCTCCATATTCTGTATAATCAATCCAATTTATCTCAGAATATGGAAGCCATCAAACAAAGTTGAACTTGATCTTGATCATTGGCAGAAAGTCCAAGAGGATTTCTATGCTCAAAAGTCTAGAACTGAATTCATAAAATCTTATGATAGAAATACTAGTTTTTATCATACCACTATGAATAGGAAAAGACACTTCAACCACATAGATTCTCTTCTGATCTAATGACGGCCAATGGTCTAATGACCGACAAAGAAATTGAAGACTTATTGGTGAATCATTTTAGTAATATTGGTACTACTACCAATCCTCTTAGGAATAGAGAATTCCTAAATTGTATTACTCCATGTATCTCTGATGAGGATAATGCTAGTTTGTTAAAACCTATCACTCTTGTGGAAATTAGAGAAACTATCAAAAGTATGAAATCTTGGACATCCCCAGGACCGGACGGCTTTCCTCCGGGCTTTTACAAAGAAAATTTAGATCTCCTTGAACATGATATTTTGAATACCAAGTTAAAGACTTCTTTGGAAAAAAATACATTCTTAAAGAAATAAATCATACTTTTCTTTCTCTTATACCTAAAAAGTCCAACCCTTCATCTCCTGTTGACTTTAGGCCTATTTCTCATGTAATACAAACTATAAAATTATTTCTAAGATCTTAGTCAACGTAATGAAGCCATTACTTAGCAAGATTATATCGCCTTTTCGATGCCTTTTGTGCCAAACAGGAATATTCATGACAATGTTATCATTGCTCATGAAATTGTTCATACTATGAAGAGGACTAAAGCTAAAAGTGGTATCATGGGCCTTAAACTTGATATGTCTAAGGCCTTTGATAGGGTGGAATGGTCTTTTTGATAGATGTCTGAAAAACTTTGGTTTTCTCGAACCATTGGTGTGATTTAATTTTTCGGTGTATAGGTACTACTAGCATTTCTATTCTTCCGAATGGCTCTCCTGTAATGCCTATCGACCATCTAGGGGTCTGAGACAAGGTGACCCCTTGTCTCCATACTTATTTATCTTATGTATGGAGTCCTTCTCTAGGTATTTGCTGTACTGTGAGAGTAGACAATGGATCCATGGAGTTAAATTCACTAATGATGCTCCTAGTGTATCCCATCTTTTATTTGCTGATGACTGTTTGTTGTTTACTAAAGCAACTCACTACGAAGCTCAAAACCTGGTGGATGCAATAAATGTGTTTAGTTCTGTCTCTGGACAGATGATAAACTTTGATAAATCTGGTTGTTTTTTTAACAAAAACCTACATCCGTATAAATGTGTTTCCTAATTAGAACCATTAATGTTAAGAAGATAGACCTAAATGATAAATATCTAGGTATTCCTCTTTTAGTTAACAAAAATAAAGCCCGAATCCTTTGCTTATCTTCTTTGAACACCATGACAAAGAAGGTAGCAAAGTGGAAAGGCAAACATTTTACACAAGCTGGTAGATCTGTGATGGTCCAAAATGTCTTAAGTTCTTCCTCTGTTTATCATATGAATTCCTTCCTGATTCCTGATAGTACTATTTATCAAATGGAAAAGTCCCAAAGGGATTTTTGGTGGGGTAAAAAGAATTCAGGAGGGGTTTATATGAAACAAACTGGCCTAAGGTTTGTACTCATAAACATTTAGGGGGTCTAGGATTCCGTGATTTAAAAAATTTAATCTTGCCCTTTTATCTAAAATTGCTTGGAGGCTTATGCATGGTTCGGATGAGTTATGGTTTCAAATTTTGAAATGTAAATACTTTAGCAATAATCATCCTCTTCATTGTAAGAAAAAGAATGACTCTTCTTGGGTGTGGAAAGGTATACACCGGGGTATAGAAATAGTGAAACAAAATAGTCAATGGGAAGTGAAAGATGGAAATACTATTAAGGCTTTTGAGGATAACTGGATTCCTAATGTGTCTTATCCTATCTGTAGGCAATACCCTAATCCCAACCTAGTGGTAGCAGACTTTATAGATCAACACACTAAACAATGGGATATGCTCATGCTTAATGACTTTTTCACTAGTGAAAATGCGGATAGGATCTCGCAAATTAGAATACCTTTATCTGGTAGAGATAGATTAATTTGGTCTTCTTCGCATAATGGTAGTTTCTCTGTGAAATCCTCCTATAGGTCTTTGGCTAATGAGGTCTCTAATGGTTCTGTCAACTCTGGTCCTGTCCCTATTTTCAAAGCTTTATGGAAAACTAACCTTCTACCAAAAGTTCAGCTATTTTTGTGGAAGTGTATCAGTGATATTCTGCCAACTAAAGTTAGGCTTTCTCGATATGTGACTGCACTGTGATACTTGTGTGTAGCATGTGTAATGATAACATAGCCGAATCGGTTGAGCATCTGCTTTTCCATTGTCGTTTTGCCAAAACTGTTTGGTCTACTACACCAAATGGATTCATAACTTTGCAGGATACAGTTTCCAGTCCTACTGTCAAAGATTGGATAGAGAATTGGCTTCTCAATAATCAACATGGTAACACCCAAATCGAAATTCTCACTACGGCTTGGAGCATATGGAGAGATAGATGTTTTAAGGTCTTCCAGCAAAAAGTTACTCAGCCTTCTACCACTGCTAGATTAGCCATTAGGTTGACTAATGATACTGTTAACACGTTGTTGTTGGGTAACACACAGATAGTTAGTATATCTGATAGTTCGGTGAATAACCAAACGATTACTAGCTTTAATCCAGTTATCAATCATTCTCTCCCAAGTGACTGTTTTATTATATATTGTGATGCCTCGTTTGATAAAAATACTAATAACATTGGAATTGGTATCTATATGACCACAGGTTCTGGGCACTACAAGGGGTGCAAATCAGTCAGAGGCATAGCAAGGAGTGCAGAGGAGGCGGAGAGTCTAGCAGTTTTTGAAGCCATTAAGTGGGCCAGAGCCAAGAACTTGAACTCCATCAGCCTCTATAGTGATGCGAAGAAGATCATGGATTACCTAGAGAATAAAAATTCCAGCATAGCTTGGTACAATAGTACTATCTTAGATGACTGTTATGTTTTATTAGATTCCTTTTCTTTTTCTAAATCTAGCTATCTCAGTAGAGATTTTAATTCAGTCGCCGATAAATTGGCAAAGCACCGTAGAAGATCAAATATTTGCAATGAGTGGTGGGAAATTGTTCCTGATTTCCTATCACAATACTTGTAATTTCTTTTTCTTAATATGATGTTTTCTTAGCAAAAAAAAATAAATACTGTTGATCCAGGTTATGGTGTGCCAGATTCGGAGTTAAGTTTCATGAAAGAAGATAGGGATGAGGAGGTTATACTAATGGACTCCTGTAATGGATTGCTCCTCTGTAGAGTAAACAATATTAGATCAGGTATAAATAAATTATACGTTTGCAATCCTTTAACAATGCAGAAAGTATTTGTTTCTTACCCACCATGGAAGACGGCTCAATGTTGGCTTACTCACGATTACAACATTACAAATCAAGAAGATTTTTCAGAATACTTCGCTTTGATTGCTCGATCTAATCCAATGGGAAAATTACAGTATGAAGTGCTGTGCGTTTATGATATGTCAGAATTAGGAGACCCGCATCTGTATCAAAAACTGTGGGTATATTCATCAGATTTGCGCAAGTGGGAAGATCATACCAGAGATATTACGCAGCCTCTTCCACCCCTGCCATACTGGGGTATGATTGGTTCCAAGGTGATTGTTAAAGATACTTTGTTTTGGGACTGTTTTTATCCATACATACTTGTCTACGATCTCAACAAGAAATTCTCTACGTCATTGTCGTCACCGTCCTCTAGATTCTATCTGCTAGAAGCTCCTAACGTCAAATTTAAGCTGTATGAAAGGTCTATTTAGGAATACAATGGAAAGCTTGTGTTACTATGACAGATTACTAGAAAAGTATTTGGCGATTACCCATGATGACGACGAGAATTATAAGAAATATTATGATGTCGAAGAGGAGGTCCAAGCATTTCGAAAGTGGTCTCTTTGTTGGAAGAGTCGTGGCAAGGCTGCTGATAAAGCATTCCCAATGTGGTCTCTCTGTTGGGATAGCAGCACTAGTACTAAGCCAAGCGGATGGGAGATTGAAAACTCCCAGGAGTTTAGAAATTTCGGTGAGGATGTAAGAGACGTCTACTCCTGGAATATCCACTTGGAAATGAATTACTTGCTTCCGAGTCTTCAATTTAAGATCATTGCCTACAACCCAAGTTTGAGGAACATCTATCTGTCAATCACCAAGACTATACTCGTCGCTTACAACATCACAGAGAGATGTTTCGATAGGGTTTTTGGGGTTTCACATGATAAGTGGAATAGATGGCCTTGTCTTATACAATATGTTCATAATTTGCAACAAATTGTTGACGGTTAAGTCTTTGGACTGTGGAGATCTTGGTTAATACACCACGTTTGTGTTTAATTTATTTGATCTCTCTTTAGTTTGATCAAAGACACAATTTCTTTATTTGTTAAGATTTTTCCAACGGAAATTGATGATTGGTTAACAGAGGACACAAATATTATGTTTTCATATGCATTTTCTTAGAGCAAGTCCAGTGGGAATTGCCAAAACGCTCCGTTTGCTATGCCACATGGGTGGAAGCTGAAGATACCTACAACTTGTACCTAGAAGAGGGAAAGGCACCAGTTGTCGAAGATGGTGGCGTAAGAGTCCTATTGAGCTTGAAGTTGTACATAAATCCTTGACTGATACAGTTGAGTCCGTTGGATCAAATGTGAAGTTTTGCTAGGTCTTATAGGTCTAACTTCTTTAATTTTTGTAGTTCCTTTTAGCCAAAGAATTTTTGTACTTAGCAAATCTTACTATGGACAGTATCATACATGGATCCTTCCTCGATAAGAAAAAGAAAAGAGATCTTTTTGGTGGTCACGTGCACTTGATAAGACCATTGTACCCTTCTGAGCCCTTCCGTGTTACATATATTTCCGCTGCAAAATTTCGATCCCTACTCCTTCCTTCGATTCATTCATCACAACGCCATCACCGCCACTGTAACCAGCAACATCAACCACCTCCAGCACCACCATCAAATACCACATTCATCTTTACCCTAATCATTACTCAACCAGCAATATCAAATACCGCCATTACCAACCGATACCACCACCAAGACTAACAACACCACCATTTCAGCCTCAAGCACCGCCACTACCATCCTCAACATTTGGTTCCCTAATCGAGTTAAATATTACAGATATTGTTAAATTTCTACACAAACAGTTTGTGAGATTTAAGTGTTTGTGAAAATGCCAAGCACTTTATTAGTGGAATTGACAAGTTGTCTTTACAATTTCTTTAAGTTTCATTCGTTTATCTTGGTGAGAACTGAGATGTGAGTGGTGGTTTGAGATTAAAGGGTTACATAGAGAAATGGTATTGGTCAAGAAAAGGAATCTTACGAAAATGACTCGATGACCTTATTTATACGATACACGTATGTGTCATAAACAGAAATACTAAGAGCACTACACACCATAAGAGCTACCAACAATCATATAAAACAGTAGGTAAAGGGGCGCCACTAGACATATAAAGAATGCACTCTCACTATCCCCCCTCAAGTTGAACAGGGGATAGCACTTTCAACTTGTCACGCAAAAACTCAAAACGAGAAGTGCATAAACCCTTGGTGAAGACATCTGCAACCAGAGCATCAATAGAGATGTAATAGACTTGCAGAACCTTGGACTGCACCAACTCCCTAATGATGTGAAAATCTATAGCAACATGGTTCATCCTGCTGTGAAGAACGGGATTAGAAGCAAGAGATAGAGCTCCTCTGTTGTCACAAGCAAGAGATGGAGTAAGAGGCTGAAAAACATGTAGATCCTTAAGCAGTTGACAGACCCAAAGAAGTTCAGCAGCAGTGTGAGCAAGTGATCTGTAATCTGCCTCTGTAGAGCTTCTCGCAACTGTAGGCTACTTCTTTGAAGACCAGGAGATAGGCAAGAGCAAAAAAAACACACATAATTCACTAGTAGAGCGTCTATCATCAGGGCTACCAGCCCAATCAGAATCATAATAAGAAGACAAAGCAGTTAATCCTTTGTTTAAGACAATCCCATAATCAAGACTACCCTTCAAGTATCTGAGAATCCTTTTGGCAGCAACTAAATGAACATAAGTAGGAGTACTCATATGTTGACAGACTTGGTTCACAACATAACAAATTTCAAGTCTTGTCCAAGTAATGTACTGTAGTGCATCTACTAGAGATCTATATTCAGTGACATCAGGTAAAGGAATACCATCATGTTTGCTCATTTTTGTATCAGCAATGGCTGGAGTACTACAGGGCTTTGAAGAAAGCATATTGGTTTTCTTCAAAAGATCTAGAATATTTTTAGTTTAAGACAAATGCATTGATGGGGCATTTCTTTTAATTTCTAAACCCAAAAAATAGTGAATAGCTCCTAAGTCTTTAACAAGAAAAGACTGAGAAAGAGTGGAGATTACCTAGTCACAGAATGCAGAAGAAGATCCTGTAATTAAGATATCATCAACATAAACCAATATGATGCAGATAAGAGGATCATCCTTGTAGATAAACAAAGAAGTATCTGCCTAAGAGGCTTAAAAACCAATATCTAGTAAAGAATCCATAAGCTTCTCATACTAGGCTCTGGGTGCCTGCTTCAACCCATAAATAGACTTATGAAGCTTACAAACAAAATTAAGATGATCTTTGTCTTCAAAACCGGGAGGTCGAGACATGTACACTTTTATTGAAGGTCACCATGAAGAAAAGCATTACTTATGTCCAATTGTTTAACATGTCAATCATTATGAACTGCAAGAGATAAAATCGATCGATGGTAGTAGGTTTGGCTACAGGACTAAATATTTCATGATAGTCTAACCCTTCTTGTTGATTGTAACCCTTAGCTACCAATCTGGATTTGAACTTGTCAATACTCCCATCAGGATTATGTTTGATTTTAAAAACCCATTTACAACCCACCAAGTTGGTAGCTTCAGATGGATCAACTAAACTCCAAGTGCATAGAAGGATGCCACTTAGGATGTTTCATAACTTATTTGTAAGATGAAGGAATAGACTCGGATATCCGAGTTAATAAAGCTATAGACAAAGTGGATATCTTGTAGCAAAATAAGCTTTCGCTTAAAAATCCCACTTTTACCCCTTGTTTGCATAGAATGATAATTAACAAATGAATGAGGAGAAATAACGGAACAAGTAGTAGTAGCAGATTCACTGGAGAAATAACCAAGTTGAAGTAGTGAAAGTAACTGGAGAATCTTACACTGAAGTTGAAGGAGACACAGTTGAAGTATACATAGTTGGTGAAGTTGGTACTGATATTGAAGTATTGCTGACATTATGATCCTGATGATACATAGATTGTTGAGAATCTAATTTTGATGTTTGAAAGAGATTACAAGCTAGAGCAGGAAAATAGTCTTCATTAAATGTGACATGCCTTGAAATGTAGACTTTCTTAGTATATGAATCATAACACTTATATCCTTTCTGAGATGAAGCATAGCCCAAGAAAATGCATAGTTTACTTCTCTGCTCTAGTTGGAATGAGTGTAAGGCTTCAACCATGGATAACAGGCACATCCAAAAACCTTCAGATCTTGATAATTTGGTTTTGAACCATAAAGTTTCTCTTAGGGAGACATAAAGGACAAAGAAGCTGCAGGAAATCTGTTGATCAAATAATTTGCTGTCTTGATAACATCAACCCAAAAAGAATCAGCTAAATTAGATTGAATGAAAAGAGTCCTTCCTAAACCAACAAGATGCTTATGCTTGGATTCTTCAACTCCATTCTGCTCAGGTGAATAAGGACAAGTATATTGATGTAAAATACTCCATGTAGCTAAAAATGAGCCTAATTCAGTATTGATAAACTCACCACCTCCATCTGTTCTTATCATTTTGATACTTAAGTCAAAGAAATTTTCAACTTGATATAAAGGTCTGAAAGACAGTGATAAAATTAGATTTTCTTATTAAAGGGAATATCCAGCAGAACTTGCTATAGTCATCAATGATGTTATAATAGTAAGTATAACCATCATTGGAGATAACAGAACAAGGTCCCCAAAGATCCGTATACAATAATTGCAGTGGTTTGGTGGACAAAGTACTAGACAAAGTAAAAGGAAGTTTATGAGATCTTCCCAAATGACAATCACTATAAAAGATTGGTTTGCTGGACAAATTAAGAGACAATAAATGACAAATCCTTTGAAGTGACTGAAATGAAGGATGTACCAATCTTTTATGTAGAAGGTGAGCACTGGCATGTTTAGCTGAAAAAGCAATAGAACCAGCTGAAGATTGTGAAGAAGCTGTAGAAGAAAAGTTGAGAGGATACAGTCCATTCCTACTATGCCCTTGGAAAATTGTCTTCCCAGAAAAGAGATCCTTTACAAAGAATTTATCACTTTCAAAAGTAATGCTACAATTGTTATCACTAGTGAATTTATGAACAGATAATAGTTTTTGAGAAGAAAATGGAACATGAAGAACCTGATTATGGGACAAGAACTTAGTTAAATAACCAATATCATAAATGTCCATACCTTCTCCACTAGCAGTCTGTATCTGCTCATCTCCATTGTATGACTGATAATCTGAAAGATTAGCAACATCTATAATAATGTGCTGAGTACCACATGAGTCAGCATACCAGGGATTCTCTCCATTGAGATTAGATGTAGCCATCATAGCATGAATATTGGAAGGTATTTGTCTTCCTTGATATGAAAAATTCATCCTGTAAGTGCATTCCAAAGCAGTATGTCCTCCTTTGTGACAAATTTGACATAGGTGGTCTGAAAGCAGCGGACGAACTCGCACCAGAAGGAAAATGATTTGGTGATGGAGGTATCATAGTAAATTGAGATGCAGACGAGGCAAATGGATATTGCTGATGAGAAAGTCGAAAAATATAGTTGTTTCTTGATGAAAAATTAGGTCTACCAGATGAAGAGCCAAAGAAAGGCGGTCTAGAATTAGATCTAAAGACAACAAAAGCTTTAGCTTTCTCAGATTGAGAGATATGTTTAGATCTCTCAGAAAGTATAATTTCTTCACTTGTCAACAAATTGTGAAGTTCTCCCAATGTAACTGGAGGATTCCTAAATCTAATCGAAGTAGAAAAAGAATCAAATGCTGAATTCAAACCATTCAACACACTCACCACCATTTCACTATTGTAAACAAGAGATCCAAAAGCAGAAAGAAGATCTGAAATCTTCTTGATCTCATTCAAATAGGCAAGAATTGAAGAATTACCTTGTTTGATAGTTGGCAATTTGGTACGCAATTGTATGATATGAGTAGAGGAAGTAGCAGCAAACCTTTCTTCAATTGACTTCCATAATTCATATGAGGTAGATGGACCAACAACATAGGAGATAACACCTTCAGAAATTGTTGATTGAATCCATAATATGATCGTCTGATCCTCTTTAAACCAGCGAGTGTAGGCAGGATTGATTGTTGCCTCTTCATCAGATCCACGAATTGCATAGACATATTTGAGAGGACACTGTTTTGAGCCGTCAATGTAACCTAAAGCATTGTATCTTTTGAATAAGTAGTGACTTTTTACTGCAAAATCTTTCAATCTTGATTAAGTAAGTTGGCAGCGGCAAAGCTAGGTTCTTATGTTGGCCGTTTCAGGAAGTATATGAGCTAAGTTCTCGAGCAATTGAACAATGAAGAACGGAAGGTTATGTCGTTGGTCAGTATGGTTATTTTCACGAGATTAAAGAATCATAGTTACATAACAAGTTTTACATATTTTCTCCTCAACCACGCACACACTACAAATCTGATATATTAAATCACTAAATCGCCTTTTCTGAAAAATTTAGTAGATATGAGATGGAAAATTAAATAATGAATTTAAAATTCGTTCAGATGATCTACATCACTTTAGAATCTGAAGGGTTTCACTAACTTATCTGAAGTGAAAACCAAAGACGTAGCGGAGATCGATGAATATTTGAGGGAAGTTATTAGTTTTGAGAAAGTCAGTATTTTTAGGAGACTGAAAACATATATTTGCATATATTTTGGGCTGAAATATCACATTTATTTTAATACCTTCTGTGTAGACCTTTTTTTTTTCTACTTCTAATTTTTCACATTTTTATTTTGGAATGATAGGGAAAACTGAAGGATAGGTAATTGTATATACATGCACAAACGATCCTAATTAATCCTAAAATAATATATCATAAAATATTAATACGAAATGTGTGAGATTCGGCCGGCCTAACCAGATTCTGAGAATATACTAGAAACCAACTATATTTTCACTAGAAGCAATAATTAAATTAGATAATTTTTTTTTAAAATCTTTTTATCGAACATTAACAACATATTATAGGTAATTTAGTTAGGTTCAAGGTTCATCATGATAGAAGATAAATGTTACAACGTGTGCCGTTACGGCACGGGTTATTTCTAGTAAAGATTGCAAAATTACAATTACATTCAACTAATAATAGAACCCCGGCGGAGATTAGAAAAAGAAAAAGAAATTTCATTACCTGACGGTGTATGGATCAACGAGAACTTTGATTTGGGTTTTGATATACTTATATTTTTTGTCCAAAACCCTTTTTTTCCCGTGGAAACTAAATCAGAAAGAAAAAAAAATAATAATAAAAAAATTAGATGAAACCCCATGTTTCAAAAAATCAATTACTGTACCAAATTCTCTTCTTACCTACCAAGTCCCTTTAAATTCAACCAAGCTTCAAAGATTAGCTTTGTAAGAAAATATTAGCTTCAAATACATTAATGTTTGATTTTGTTTAAGAAAATGTCTCTCAACATGTGTGATAGTGTGAAAATAAGAGTGTGAGAGGATTCTCCCTCTTCAACTAAATTCAACAAAAAGAAGATAAGATGTTCAAAATTCCATGGCTCAATTTTTTGACCATGATATGGACTGAGACACCAATAAAAGAACAATCCTTCTAAACATACCGCCCAAAAAAACAACATTAAAACAACACTCTCACACAACAGTGGGCCCCATGGCATGGGCATTAGTCAGGTTTGGTGGGCCATCACGTTTAGGTACACCAAGGATTTTCGGTAAAAGAAAGTATACACAATTGGTTTTCAGGTCCAAGACCTGGGCATTTATCATGTTATCATTCCAGTGGACTGTGGACCACCACCCAGTGAGACAGATTCAGACCACCCTAGAGCAAGTCCACCAGCCAGGCCCACTCGCGGAACAATTTTCCCCTTGGTGAGGTCCCATCTTTCGAACAAAGCAACTATAGAGTTGCTGAAAGAGCACTACATCTATATCCATCAATGTATTCCTAGGCCATTATTTATCACAGCCTTGGCAATTCCAAGACAAAAAACTATTGTCATTTTTTGTTTGAGATTATTAGTCCCATATTGTTTGGGCAATCTAAGATCCTGCGATTTATAATTCTTAAGGCCTCTCTACTCATTGTTAATTGGTTTTGAGTCCGCGTCACCCGATTTAATTGTCCACGTGTTAGACCCAACGAGGCTACACGTGAGGGGGCGTGTTGAGATTATTAGTCCCACATTGTTTGGACAATTTAATATCCTCTCCACTCATTGCCAATTGATTTAGAATTGGAAGCCCATATTTTAACATTTTTGTCTAGGGGGGCGTGTTGAGATTATTAGTCACACATTGTTTGGGCAATCTAAGATCCTCTCCACTCATTGCCAATTGATTTTGAGTTGGATGCCCGTATTTTAACATTTTTGTCTAGCACTCTATAAACATTATGGGGCCAATTCCAGTTACGAGCATGCAGGGGACTAAAGTGACCAGAACCAGATAACATGAGCATAATTAAGGATGAAAGCAAAACAGGGATTCGAACAAGCTTTGCAATAACCAAAAGCAAAGCAGAAGGGGGCAATAACCAAAGAAAGACACTAAACAAGCAGGCACCTAAGGATGCAAAATAACAAACACTGCTCGTAACAGGCTCCTACAGAACAAAAAAATAAAAATAAAATTGGCTTCAATTGAAAATACCAGATAATATTCACCAATATTCCATGCCAGATAACAGCGCAAAATATTAGATACGGAGGCCAGAAACAATGTTTAAAATTAAATCAACAATGCACGACTAAAGTTCTTATTACAAAAATTGAAACCAAGTTCATTTAAGGAAGGGACTTAATCTCTTAAACTTTCTAATATCCTCAACCAGAAGTGAGGCCTCAGATCCACTTACAAGTGGATCTGAATCTACTATTTGCCAATGATAAAAAAAATACTCCAAGAATCCAATCTGACATGGCAGTCCGAAGCTTCTCAAAGAATCCAAGGGAACTACGAACAGAGAGATAGAATTTAATGCTGTATACATCACCTGACATGGAATTCTGCTGGAAAATCTGGCAGTTTTGCCTCCCATTAATGACAGTGTATACCGTACCAAGAGCATTCATTGGAGTCAGAACCTCAACCATGTATACAGGCTCAAGCAGTCTTGGAGCAGCACGTCGTACAGAGGCATGCACAGAACTTACAGCCGCTGAATCAAGAACACCACCTCTATGGGTGGCACCAGCATGCAGAGCACCGTCACTGACTTCAACACATATTCCCATCATATGTTCATCTGCCAAAATTCCTTTCTCAGCTGCCCGGTGAAACCCAGCTATGATCGGATCTTTAACTTGGTTGAGGTGTTGAACACCTTTTGATGAGTTCATTAAAAGGTTAAAACCATCCAAAGACCATATTTCATCCGACAGTTTCATGTCCCGTCCAAATACAAGTGGGCTTAAAGAGGGTTCATTTCTAACCTCTGGAGCACAGTCTCACGGTTCTGAAAACAATCTCTATGCCACCCAGGAACATTTCCTGTAACTCCTTCAGACAATTCTTGATATTCATCAAAGTTTAAATGTTCGAAAGTTCAGCTTTATGTCAAAACAAGAGAAAGTGTCAACAGAAAAGAAAGATGGTGCTGAGCAGGGGTAAAAAAATAACCTACCTCCAATTATGCATCCATCAAAGTTTCACTCACTTCGATGGAGAAATACCTCTTCATAAACTGAATTCCTTTTAGGTGGGCAGGTCAGAGGCAACCTTGACCTCCACACGGACACGAACCACGGGAAAGAGGGAGGTTTTAATGGTTCTCATATGGTAAGCATTTACTTCAAATTCACCAGTGAGGGTAGCCGTCCTTGAGATACACTTATCTAACCCAATTAACAATACCAGATTCCCGCATATGACAGACTCAATAGCCTGATGCTTTCTCCCAACACAGATCAGCGTTTTTTGTACATTCATGGTGAATTTATCGGTCTTCTGGCCAGCAACATGGTCATGTCCCAGGATTCTGACATTAGAACCAGTTGAAATACGCCCAGCAAAAACACGACCAAAGGCAAATAAAGCACCCTTCTTTGGGTTGCGAATAATCTTAGACACGTAAACCATCATGGGACCTCTGGCATCACAGTTTCTGATAGCATTGGCATACCGGTCGTTGAGAGGACCCTCATACAAGTTATCAAAACGATACTTCTGAGCTGTGGAAGGAGACGGGAGATAAATGATCACCATTTCAAGTAGCGCCGTAGCTACAGGTAGCCAAGTCTGCATCACCCGCGTCATCAAGGGCTTCCCAATCAAATCCTTCTCGTCATTCTTCAATGCAACACCAAGTTTTGCCAGCATAGGCCACAACTTGTGCTTTTGACCGTTTATGCAAGTGGCAATAATCTGCCTAATGGGTTCATAACAGAACTGGACAAACCCACGCTTGCATGTAGCAGATGTGGTTCTGTAGGTAGTCCATCTTTTAGTTGCTGGGTCAAAGAAGTTCTCACCCCAAAGCCTCTCCATCATCTTACTAATATCAACACCGAACTTCGAAGCATATAATGTAGCAAAACTGTTCAGAGTAAAACCCCAACCGTGCAGACCTGCAGAGAAGGCAACCATTCCTTTATCAGGGTAAACCTGGACCTCATGGAGTGGATCTTCGTACGTGGCCATAATAGCATTTGTATTCTGAATGACCCTGGAGAGAATCTGGTAAGCCTCCTCCCCCGCTGACCTGGGCTCAAGTAAAAGTCTGTCCACTTTGTTGACAGTCAAAACAGGCCTGATCCTTCCTCCAAGAGCTTGTCGAAGGATAGTCTCGGTTTGGACACAAACACCCTCAACACAATCCACGGCCACAAGGGCACCATCGCTTATATGTGTATCAGCTGTATCTTCACAACTTAGGTCGACGCATCCAGGTGAATCAACCAGGTTGACGAGGAATTCATTACCAACTCTGTCTCCCTTATAAGCCATCAAAGACTTGTCAGACATCGTAAAACAGAGAGCTATTGCAGTTAATGTAGTAGTAATTCCACGTTCTGCATCATCTGCATGAGTTGCAGCAACAGGACTTTCTTGAGCACTGATACCAGCAGCAGACACTAGACAATCAACAAGTGTTGATTTCCCTACAAAAGTGACACAACAACATAAAATACATAGATATCCAAAATACAGCAAAGCCACAATCTGAATGTAAATGCTTTCTTACCATGGTCCCCCATGAGAGGAAATACACAAAACTGTGACTGAAATGTGCATTTTTTCCAAAAGTGTGACTGATCCCCAACGTCTTCCAAAAGTGTGACTGACTTTACCTAATACCCAAGGTACCCTTTATAGCCCGATGTCTACACATTTATAGCCGAATGTCCACATATTTATAGCTGATGTCCACATTTTATAGCTGATGTCCACATATTTTATGAATAGTGTCCGATGTCTAGACTTCGAAACATGGATGTCCACATATGATTACGCCTAGATTCTGGATGTCTACATACAATATCTACACATCGGTTAAAATATGGTGGGGTATCAGTGTGTCTATATGTACACATCCATGAAGGGGTGTCTACACATCCTTACCTGATATGTACACATATATTATCGATATGTACACATCTGAGGACAAAATTCGGTATTTTTGTAAAAGACTAGGGCATATATGTCGGTTGACCGGTCATGGTCACACTTTTAGAAGAATTTTCAAATTGGTCACACTTTTGGAAGAAATGCACATTTGAGTCATAGTTTTAGGTAAGTTCCCTCCACATGAGCTATAATGGAGACATTCCTGATATTATGCTTCATCTCAGGATCCTGCTACATTTTTCGAATATTGAAGTCGCCTTTACACATCAAACAAGAAAGAAGCAAGCCCAAACGATCAATAAAAATTCATAGCAATTTCAACAGGGAAATACAAATAGAACTTAAAAGAGAACTTAAAGCATAAATCGATAGCATGAACAGATAATTTAGAGAGACATTGGGAATTTTGGCACTTGGGTATAATAACTAGATTACTGCTGCAGCAGTGGGGAGGCCGACCGAAAATTTGGTTATATTTTATCAAAAGTATTTTTCAAGTGAAATTTTAAAAATATAGATTATAATTTTCTAAGTAATTGACCACCAATTCATATTTACAAACCAGTAATTAGAGGTTAAACTGGGCTGTATCAGCACGGACACAGCCCAGCACACCACGTGAGCTAGCCCAGCACGACACAACACGTTAGCTTAAAGTGCTGGGATAGAGTAATCAGCACAGTGGCACAATACGGACCATATGATCAAAATATCTTGCATTCACATCTCCCAACATACTCACTCATTACTTGCTGTCACAAAAAGAGGAGAAGCCGGGTCAATGCACATTTTATGACCATTTCATTAGTACACCTAAGTACCTAACCATATTGCATTCTCCACACGTGGCCAGTTTGGACCACATAAACCTAAAATAGTCCTCGTCTTCCTCCTGCAGAAGTTTGTCTCTCTCGTCTTCCTCATGCCAATTTTCCTTTTTCTTGCAGTAAAACGAAGACAAAATTGAGAGAGAAATCCTAAAAATTATTTTTTTCCTCCCATTTCAACAATAACCCAGTATGCAAAATATCTCCTTTCTTCAAGCAAATTTATCAATTTTAAAGATTATGTTTCACTGATTAAATTGGATGGGTATTTAGAATCTGATATTTGATTGTTAAAGATAGGAAGGGTGCGGGTTAGTTTTTTGGTTATGATTCGTCAATTTTTCTTATTGATATTGAGTGTTTAATTGTGATTTTCGATAAAAGAGTTTGATTTTGAGTTAACGGGGCTCTTGAAAAATATTGATTTTTGTGGTTTTGCGAGATACAATTTGGTTACAAAGTGGTTACGATTTGGTAATCTAATTTTCAAGTAGCAACAGTAGACCGCACCCAGTCCTCTACTGTTTTCTTTCAGTCGTCTTCTTCACAGAGTTAAAACCAGAACTCTGTTTTTTTTTTTGCAGTAACATTTGATTTTGGAAGCCACAAATTTGGTCGAATTGAAACCCCAGCGGGGTGGAATTGTGGGTTTCAAAATTTTTGCTCTGTTTCTTTGTTTAGTCATCGGATTTTCGGGTCGGTGATGCTTTACCCGACCCGAGACTTCGTCTTCCCCACCCGCTAGGCAGCTCAAGAACCCAGGAAACAGGAAAACTGGATTTCGATTGCAGTACGAATCATTTGATCTATGTAATGATTTTTTTAAAGAAACATAAACTGAAAATATGTTCATTTGATTGTATACGAAGGATGTTTGTCATCAATTTAATCTATTGATTTATTTCTTCTCTGAAATTGAAGAAATTGAAATCTTTGGGTCGGCCAATAATGTGAGTGATCCACTTTTCTCTTAAAATATTAGACCTATGTTGATATACTAGAATCATAATTAGCTAAACAACAATTATATATACCGAGATAAAATTAGATATTCCATAAAGATGCATCAGTCTTTTTAATTTAGTGCTAATAAATATACACCAACCTCATTACATCTCACCAAATCACTTTCACTCCCAACAGTCCAACTCCACTTTTATTTCATAAATTCAACTTCCCGAGTTATCATTAACAAGTTATCATTCTTTTGACTAATTATAACTCCCATCAAAATAGAAAGAAGAGAAAGTTTGATGAACGTAGATCAATATTTCACCTAAATCAAATCAAATCAAGATTATGGATATTTGATGAACAGAATCAAATCTAATGAAAACACATTAGGGTTTTAGTAATCTATTCCCATCAAAACAGAAAGAAGAGAAAGTTTGATGAACCTAAATCAGGATTTCACCAAACTTAAAACAAGATTGTGCATGTCTGTCTGATGAATAGAACGAAGAAGAGAAACATGCAGGTGGAAGAGAAAGTAAAATGAGTAAAAAGCTCATTAATCACCTCACCTCATCACTGTCTCTAACATATACACCACCACCACCACCGTCATCATCAGAATTGAAGAACTTCATCGGAGAATAATAATTGGAAAGAATTATGGATTAAAGCAACAAATATCAGACTCTAGAGAATAGCCCTAACACAGTGGGTAGAAGGATTTAGACAGATATTTGATCAAGTTTGTAAAACTTATCAGCACTAGTAAGAGAGAAGAGAGAAACGGTTAGTATAATATTTTATGGGCGGCGCAACGGATCCCCCCTGACCGGTTACATGAGCACCACCGCACACCGGTTTCAATTGAGTTCCAATTGAGCACGACGCACACCCGGTTCCATTTACCTAACGGTTTCAATTGATTTCGAATTGAGCACAGACGCAAACCCGGTTCCATTTACCGGGCATAAATTATGGTGGAAAACTAACATGGAGGTATTCAATTGAGATTTATATATACTTTCATAGATTTTTTATTTGAGTGACTCCCGTAGATTCTATAAAAATGTAGAGATTTCTAGTGATTCCGTGAGAGTATATTAGAGAGTCTTTATGACTTGTAGAGACAAAAAATTGATATTCGTAAAGAGTCTCTGAGATTTGTAGAGACAAAAAAATGTACAATATCTAATCAAAAATTCAAAACATCTACATGGTTACTTTATTATGCACATTATAATCTAAATAAAAGTACCATGAATACCTAGTAAAATACGTGTTCATTGTCAAAATAAATCTCGTTGTTGCGTTATGCCTATGTTTTCATTTTTGTTATTTCACTCATCCCACATTGATTTTATTTTCTATGCAATCTACCCACTGGTTTACTCCGCAAATGGCTCGTTACTTGGTCATCAACTCAAACAAAAAAAAAATAACAAAAAAAAAGGTCATACTCTCAAAAACAAATATTCCCCAAGTTTCCAAGTCTCCGAAATATCACCTCTTGAGGAGAGATTTCTAGCATGCCTATTTTCCTAAAAAAATCTCTCCAAATCTCTCCAAAACAATAAATCAATGACTTTCAATTCTCATTCGAATAACGGGGATGTTGTAGTGATTCTTATGAAATCCTAATCCAATAACATAGAGTTTCGGAGAATTTAAATGACTTAAAAAAATTCTCTAACCAATAACAAGGGACATTAGGAGACTCACCAAAAATCTCAATAGACTAACAGTGGATTTGAGAACTCTCTGAAAGTCATCTGAAATATCATTTGACTAACCCCCCGTAAATCCAATTTTCGCAGATGAATGGGAAATTCATGTCTAGTACCTAATGCAGTTGAGAGTTTTGGAGTTAATTGGTTTGGCACAATTAAGTTTCTGATCCAGTTAGTTATGTTAGTTTTAATAAGGAAACCAAACCAAATGTTATCAGAAACGTGAAAGGATTTGACCTCCATAGAGCATCGCGATGCTTCGATGAAGAGTTATTAGTACTTTGCTAAATCCTTCAACTGCTTGCATGATTTACTCACATTTCTCATCGTGGGTGTACACATGTGTCGTAGGCGTCCAGGCCAAAACCTAGTGAATATCCCCAATGTGACGTGATTGACGTCTCATGAATGTGGAGTCTGCAAGGAAGACGTGTATTTGTTGACTTGGCTAGATCATGATCATGAGTCTTAGCCTTGGTGAGTCGATCATAATGGACGAATGTGATATGCTCACGAGACTCATGGTTGAGCGTGAGATATCCGTTGAGACAAAATAATGCACATACGTCGAATCTGATGAATTGCGATATATCATTCTGCCAGTTGAGGCAATAATGATGTTTTGAAAATTTGGATCGACGAGCATCCAATGTGGTTGCTAGATAATTGACTTATTCTCATATGTCGAGTATTTGAGAAATTATTGAATTATGCAATGCTCATTCCTGATCTAATATGTCATGAATGATCGAATGACGAAGTGCAATAGTTGTCTAATAAAATATTGGATGGTCGGCCGTCCAACTATGTTGCTCAGTTGAGCAAAAATGTTGGTAGCAGGACCGAACATTAAATATAAGTTAAAAATATTGATTACTGGATCAATATAAAAGTTATTGACGTTTATCGAATTATCGTAAATCTGAAACCCTAATTTTGGAGAACTCTGGATACTGAAGATGGAGAGTTGTCCAGTGTGGGTGGAAAGATATCGACCAATCAATGGGCATGACAGCCGGCCATTGGTGGTGGATGGACGTCTGAGCGTGCGAACGAGGATTCATTATTGGAGAATCATGAAAGATATGAATTATTATTATCAAGAGTATAAAACACAGTTTGGCTAAATTTTCCTGTGTTAGTGGCGGTCCAAATTTATCCTTGGAAAAGATAAATCTACGGATATGGTTGTCCAAAACAAACACTTCTAGCGCACATGTGTTGTAGCTTCTTTGTTGAGGAATGATCTCAAACCCAGGATCTTCCGCCTCTGCTGAAACTCCATGTTCGATCACTTAGTCTTCTTCTCTGTCGTCGTTAAACATGGAACACACACGTTCCAATCTCGGGGATGTTCTACATCATTTTGAAATCTGTTTTGGTTCCCAAGGAAGATCAATCACAAATTTTTTGGAACAAAAACCAAATTAAAGGTATGATTCCCTGAAGAATCAAATTTGGGTTCGTTATTTGTACAAAATTTTGATTAATTTTTACATTTTGATTAAATTTAGTCCAGATTGATTTTAAAATTTTGATTAATTTGTCTAGATTAAAGAAAGGATGCCGATCTTACTTATCTGATTCCTTGAAGATCGAACTTTGATTCATTATCTGTGTTAATTTTTGATTAATTTTTAAGGCGTCAGTTTATCCCTTCAACCCAAGCTTTGGTTCGCATGGTGGGTCAAAATGGCGTTGTTCCCATTTCCCACTTTCTGGCATATGAAACGAAAATTCAGAAACAAATTTGGGACGGGGAACTCTTAGATTCTCCACTTAATTGTAGACAAAATTCGAGAGACCTAAGAATCGCGAACTGAAGAATCAATTGCCGAGGTTGTTCACTTGGGATTTTTCTTAAACCTACTCTTAAATGCGTTTCATTATTAGGATTTACATTTTAAATGGAAATGAAGTCGGCTACACTCTCATTGTTTCTTTCATATGCAAGTTTTCATCTCAGGTGATGATCACTTTTGCCGTCTCAACTTTGAACCAGAAACTAAACGGCGGTCAGGTGAATAAAAGGAAATATAGACACTTGAGGAAACTAACATAAAGAAAACGAAATGAAGGAAAATGATAAGTACAATGATCTTCTTCACTAACCCTTCATACACCTCTGCTTAATTAAGGGTTTTTTTTTGGCCATATTTTATTCAGTTAATCACAAGTTTAAGTTATTGTGATCCCAAAAAGCGAGAAGAGATTTCTAGAGTCCTCCGAAAGTAAGTAACAAAAATTTCCTAATTTTTTTATTTTTTGGTGAATTGAGATTTGATTTTTCTTAAATGTAAGGTATTAATGATAATGTTGTCAATGATATGAAATCTTTTGACTAAATTATGTGATGTTTAGTCCAACCATGGAAATGAATCGAGACCGAACAATAGGCAATATAAGCAACTTTTACAGAAGAAGTTACATCTATACAACCAAATATAATTGGTCCCTCCCGTGTCATCCGACTCTCTTGGATTCTTGGAAGCCAAAGTCAGGTACCCTTAATATCTAAAAGTGAACAAAACCTTATTTGTAAGACTATTAATTCATTGTGATCATCTAATTTCTTTGGTTGATCTTTAGTTATATCCGTTGTGGTTGTTTCCATTACTTTTTCATGCTTACATACTGGAATATCTCCTTCCACTCCCTCGCAATACCGCAACATATGTATCTCACAAAAAAAAAACGAATAATTGTAAGTAATGACAGGAACCGAATTGTTGTGCACAAAGTGAAGTCACATTGCAATATAGTGTGGATTATTAATTTTACTAAATTGGGAATATACTGCATTAGATGTTATGTGTACTGATTTCTACTTATTATTGAACTAAAATCTAATCGAAATTCATAATTCAATGGCAATTGTCTATTTGACCTAGTTTTGCCAATTCTGATTTGTGTAGGGACAATTCCAAGCCAATTTCATATGGTGGTGATAGGTAAGTATTTTATTAGTATGTATCAACACATCGTTGTCATTGGAATTTTCGAGTCATGACGTAGAGGTATGTGTTATCGACTTCTTTGAAAAATGTAAAGCTCGAGATGTCTAAACAAGTGACAAAAGTCACTTCATTTGATTAGACGCCTCAAGGAAATCTAGATTATTCAAGATAGAACTATAACCCAAAAATTTGTAAAGGCGTAAAATCTCTCCGATTCTCCAATGAGTAGACACCGATGCATAAAACCTCTTTTAACTTTTGGGTGTCTTTATTTTGTAGACCATTCCTAGAAAGCAGGCTCAAAAAATTTCATTTTTAAATCTTGATGTGCTTTACTGTACTTATATTATAATGTCTATGCTAGAGCATCACTTCGCGGTAAATAGTGTACTTAATAAAGGCTATCAAAATCTTAAAAAGTATGTAAATATATTAGGTTGATATAGGTTGACTCTATGATTCAATAAAACACAAGTACCTTGAAACTTATATGCCTGTTTGTGTTACGTAAATGGAAAAATTACAGAATTAGGAAGGATATGGGAGATAGATTGGTTTTTTACTCGATGCATTCAACTTAAATTAAATGTGGAAAAATTTGGATCAACATAATATATCATGCTGCCATGCTACAACACGTGGACATGTTTTCACTTACTTTACTTAACATATCCCCCCTCATTGTCTTGATTTATTTTGTGTAATTTTGAATTTTCAGATTGTTGATCAGTGATGAGATCACTTACAAAAGCGAACTACACAACTGCACGGCTTGGAGCATTTAGATTAGATGATACTTCTAACAAATACTAAAAACACAATTTGGAGATATATTTTATATGTTCCATAAGATGCCAAATACGTTAATTTATAGGATAGTGAGATGCAAGGCTCATCACTGCTAATGACAGGGAGTCATTCCCTAGCTCTCTATCATACGGATATACATTAGTCTTCGCTTAGTCTTTTCCCACCTCTTTTTTTTTTCTATAGGAAGCTTCTCCGGAAAGACCTTCTACAAATAATGTTGTTGAATATTTGTTCGCATAGTATTACAAAAGAGGATCTTCTTCGCGTATTGTTTAGTACCATTAACCTGAAGCATAAGGTTTATTCGATGGGAAGCGTTAATTCTGCTTTCGGCAGTTTCATGGTCGCCAATGGGGTATCACATCTAGGCAGTCACAAGTTTTGGATGGTATTATACTCTTCTGTCCTTCCCTTTCTTTTATGTGCATATTTTTTTGTTTCTAATAATGTATTGAGTTGGATGTATTCAAAATTCTTATGGTGTGCAAAATCAAAATTCTTATGTTTTATCGTGCACTTCAGGTTGTTCGAGTACGTAGTAGGTTAGCTATATCAGTATTGTAAACTTGGTAACGATATCTTTAAGGGCACAACGCATGGCTTTGTCCTTTGCCCGTCCAGTCATAATTCAGTTGTTGGAATCAATTAAGCCTATTGTTGGACTCACAAGTCGAGATGGAGTTATGCAAAATGGAGGGTAATGTGGCTGAGTTAATACGGAATGTGAAAGGTGTTTACATATGTTTTCGGCTTTTGTTAACTTGTATACCCGTATACATGTTAAGGTTTAATAAACAATTATTTTATTTCTTTGGAAATTGTGTTTTTTTGTCTTATTCTACTAGAAGTTAACAAAAGCCGAAAAGGGTCTTGTTAACTTGTATACCCGTATACATGTAAAGGTTCGAAGAAAACAACAATTTTTGCATTGGAAACAATATATGTTTGTTTTATTGCATTGAAAACAGAATTCATTGCATTGGGAACAAGATTTGTTGTTTTTAGTGCAAGAAAAACCAATTTCTAATGCAAAAAAACATATCTTGTTTCCAATGCAAAAAATTGTTGTTTTAGTGAACCTTAACATGTATACGGGTATACAAGTTAACAAGACCCTATGTTTTCGGGTAGAGAAAGAAAATGATAGATTCTGAAGACTGTAGTAGTTGGCGCGGTTTTAGATGTGCTTGAAAAATTTTCAATTTCACTTTTTGGTTTGTTTCATGAGCTTTACCTGGGATCAAGTGGGTGTATGGTGATGTATCTACTAATTTGGTAGTGCGTGCAAATTCACAGTTATTTTAATTTTGTTGGTTTCTTCATCGTGGTGTTCATGAGCTTCCTCTTAGTTTTGTTGGCAAAATTCGTGATATTATCACATCTTTGATTTGTCAATCATTTGGTCACATTGCTAAATATGGTTGGTGATTTTATTGTTTAAACAAAAAAACTACTTCATACCAAGGTAGATATTAACACCAAATACAATTCCATAAAACTAGTGATGTGGCTCTTTTCAACTTTACAAATAGGGTTTTTAGAATAAAAGAAAAAGGTCGTAAAAGTCTGCTCTTATATTACTGAAAGCCATACCATGCAAGCATCGACCACCCAGAGATAACTAACTTTTGGAAAAGGGGCATCTGTAGGAATGTTGTAATATGTAATTACACTCACTTATATGGTTGTACCACAATTTCACTCATTTTGTTGTCTTGAAACTCTCGATGGTTAAGAATATTATGAGATTAATGTCAGTTTGGTTAGTTTCTGATAATTTCGGGCTGGGGTTGTACTGGGGTATTTGATAACTGTAGTGCATGCTTCGGATACAAGTTGAAGTGGTCATATTTGGCTGAGATGTCTTTTAATTTGATTCAGGTGTGGATGTATTATCGTGTTTCCTAAAATAATATAACATTTGATGTGTCATAAGGTGATGAACTGCATGGGGTTGTTCCTAGAACACTCAAATGGAAATTCAAGGCCCATCCATCAAGCATCATCATGGCCGATTTCTGCAAGGTTGCTAATGGGGGTACCATTTTGTTTAAAAATACCAACCCAAAGGCAATTGCTATTTTGTCCTATATGTAAATTGGTACACCCCCAAGCAAAATGGTACCCCCCATTAGCATCCCTGGATTTATGAACACACATATGCGACATTCTGATGATAATCAAGATCAAATTGCCTGGAAAAAGTTGGCGACGAAGCTTGGATTTGGATCTTTGGTGAAGTATGATTGCCATACAGTGGTTTATTTTAGTGACACTGTTACCACGCTGCAGATGTGAACTGCTAAATCTTTGAAGCAGACATTTTGTATAGTACTTATTTCTCTTTTAATTTGAATCTAATACCACCTTTAAATTATTTACCGATTACTGGCTTTATGCTCTATAAATTTTTATTGAGATTTCTAGATATGGTGTGCATACATTTGAATAACTTTTTACAGGATTTAGCTATTGTTTCCCGTAATGATTATTTTTTTTGGCGAGGTTGAATTTATTTATTTTTAAATCAGTTGTTGCTTGGTTTATGCCTTGCACTCGAATTACATACATACACAATTCAACGCTCTTCCCGTTCCTATAAGTTCCGAGTAAGGTAATTAATCTCCAAAATAAATCTAAAGGCTAAATTTGTAAGGCCTTACCTATTTGTATCAATGATACAGTGCAATTAGTGAGATGCTTACCTTACAATAAATATATTCACTAAAGAGGGCTACGAAAATGACGGCACGGGTCAAGTCCTAGTTAAAATAATAATGAAGAGATGTGGGACCGTCCGACCATGATGGCCAAGGGACCAGCTAGGTTCGGTCATGGTGGTGCACAGGCCACCATGTCCCTTGCGCGTCCATTCCATAAACTTTCGGGTGTTTTGTTGGACGTATGCACAACTTTTGGATTTTCAGAAGAGTTTGATCGTGACTGAAATTCTTACTTTTTGCTTGAATGAGCAATTAGGGTTTTTGGCTCGTGCGTCCAATATTAGAAATATTATTGGTAAAAAAAGACCTAATAGTCGTGGGATTAGGCTTTTTTGGAGAGTTGAGCAATATTTGGAAAAATATGGAAAACTAAGAGTTTGATCGAACGAATGAGTTTCAAGAGATGAGGGAAAATAATAAAATAAGGTCAAAAAAAAGATGGAGACGCGTGAGACCGGCCGCGGCATGGCCGGCCGGCTGGTGAGACCGGTCCGTGCATGCGCTTCTTAAATTTATTTATTTTTCATTTTCCTTTCCTATTTTGCATAGGTCTCCATATTTGCTCGTTCGTCCATATTTTTGGGTGCTCGTTCATGCATTATTGATACACTCGCACCATTTTCTTGGGGTTTACTAGGTGGTGGCCCATATGAGCGAACACTGAATATTTATTACTAATCCACTGAATTCTGCTGGGTAAAGCCGTGAATTGAAGTAATGAAATATTGTAGTAAAAATTGAATATTTTATAGGAATTCAATTGATGAATACTGCACTAGAATTAATTGAATGATGGATTTATACTAGCAGGTAATTTGTCTAGGAGCATTGTATTTATTCGAGACTCGAGGTATGAGGTGGTAGAAGCATCATACTCGTTCTGAATGTTCATTTTGCATAGTTATGGGATATTGCTACATCCTGAAGACGATATTGCTCTATACTAGTATGCATCTGTCTAAGAGCCGCCCAATCATTCTAGGTTCTATACAGAAGTGAATACTGAAATTGTTCAGTATTGATGAAATATGGGAAATATTGAAAGCTCTGTTGAGAGGCTTTAATGATTGCACATAGGCTATACACTCTATCGGATATTATCGTGGCGTGAGCTTTCATGCTTACATTCCAAAATATGAATTCACATATTCGTCTGATTGCTGGATCAGAAATATGTAAAATTATGATTTTACGATTTTAGACTTTGTCAAAAATCCACCATCAGAAATATGTAAAATCATGTTCCGCAGTAAGCACTGGATGGTGATTTTTCTAATTATAAACAAAATAAGTAATTGAACTTAATCGTAAGAGATGTTACCATAATTCTCGCTCCAATGATGTCACATTCGAGCAATAGATTGAATGAGGATCTTGACAGTATGATAGAGAGTCGTCCAGCGAGCGTGGAGTGATGAGGCACTGCTGATTTGGGTGGTGGAACGTCCAATCTTGGTCGGTTTAGCACTTGCGGGCCCGTGACCCAAGAAAGGAAATCCTTATCTAATTAGGTTCAGGAAATAAAAATTGATATAAAAGGGATGAGATATCTCCCTTTTTTATTCTCCAACGACCGACCAAGCTCCCCATCTTCTTCACGCCGAGATTTTTTTCTTTACCGTTTGCCGGTCAGGACTGGTCACCACCTGGCGACTTTCCTTCTTGGCTGCTGCCACCAGTGTAAGTGATTTATTTTAAAATAAAATTTATATATATATATATATATATATATATATATATATATATATATATATATATATATATATATGTGAGCTTTCACGAAAAGTTTTGCTTTAAGAATAAACATATGTCCGTTTTCTAGAGACGAACGATTATCCCTAGCATAAGAGAGATTTTTTTTTAATATACATGCGTCCAGTGATAGTAAAAGAAAAAAAAAATGCTTGTGGGCTTTCACGGAAAATTTTATTTTACATATGTGAGCTTTCACAAATTTTCGAAAATGGATTTTCGTTTCAAAAAGTGGACGCTCGTCCGATTTTTTTTATTTTTTTAAATTAACGTGAGTTGTTCACGTTTGAATTTTTTTTTTTTTTTTTTGAGAAATTAAGTTTTGATTTTGAATAATGAACTTTGCTCGTTTTTGCAGGTGTTTCGAAGAAACGAGCAAGTCTTTGAAGCGTCAACTCTTGTGCTGTAATTAGTAACTGTTAGTGAAATCGTAAACAGGTAAGAGTTTGGATTGATACCATTTAGTAGATGCATATTGTTTTAAGATGATGTGATCATCTTTATCGTTAAATTGTGCTTTAATTTCGTTGTTTTGCTGAAATTTGCATCTTGTATGAATGATATACTGAAGTAGAAGTATTGTATGTGTGTCACATCTACTTGCATAGATGTCATTTGATAGCTATATGATAATACTTCAATTGATGACGAAGAAGCAAGATCAGTAAGTAAGAATACTCCAAATATGGATGATGACTTCTTTGTAGTTCAATATGGACCCTGGAAATATCTTCCTAAGTTATGCATTTCGGCTTCTTATAAATCACAGAGAAGTTACTCGGAGAAAGTTGGTATCTCCTCAAGGAATAATTCGGTTTTGTCTTCAAGGAGGACATTACGCTGCTTCGCCCATTAAATTCAAGCTTTCTCGAAGGACTCTGACAGACTTCTCCAGATGGACAATGCATTTTTTTAGGTCACGACCATGTCCGAGCCATGTTAGACAGTACACAAATAATCTTCCAGGAAGGCTCTCAGCAGAAGAAATCACGATGTCTGAAGTCTTAGAAACTAAGTTGCATAATTTAAAAAAAAAAAATGTCTGGCAACTGCTATACTCAATGGTTGAAGTATTGGTAGCCGATAAGGAAAGATCCCAGTAGACCTGCAAATATTACATTAACCATTGCTGCTTTCTTATCTTTGTGGCTGTCCAGAGATGTATGTGAAGATACTGAACATTTGTTGAAGCCTTTGTGATTCCCTTTGCTATCAAAATGGATAAAGGTGAGAAACTTCCCATTGGCGCCTCTGTTCCTGGGTTCATTATATTCCAATTTGGACTCCTTGGTTGTAGACTCCAGCGTCTTTAATGGTTTTTATGAAGAATGAATCATATGTTAATTCAATGTTTCTCCAAGCATTATTGTAGGAGCCCTTCAATGTAGTGAACCCACTACAAATTGGATTATCGGGGAACAACTTGGGTCTCTAAGGATAAAGATAATTTGGGATAGATAGAGGGAAATAGAGGATTAGAAGAAGAATTATACCAATTAGAGGGATAATGGGAAGACATTGCTAGAGAAAGAAGTTGCAGAAGGATTTAGGGAAGAAGATAATTACGTTTCACATTATTCGTTCATAAGCCATAAGGCGTACAACCTAATCCTTATATAACAAGGACAAATGCCTACTAAAACTACTAACAGAACCCGACGCCTCGTTCTACAGGCTATCCCTGGATGGTTGTGCTTAATTGTATATGATACCTCCTATTGGGACATGACAAATACCAAACTCTCCAAATTATCCTTGTCCTAAAGAATGTAAAATGTGAAATGACCTCGGCTGTAGAAGATGTAGATAAGCTCGTCTAACGGAAGGCACAACTGTTGTAGCTTCTTCTCAACCGTCGTTTTCTTAAAATACTTTAACTGGTTTCGGCTTAAGAAATTCTTGGCCCAAGGTCGTAAAACGACGTCCGTAGCTGAAATCTTAGGGATCTTCATCAGCTGCAATAAAACTCGCATACAGATTTGTAGCCGATAAGTATACCCCACATTCTTCATAGCTTTGCCTGCATAAACCACTGGAGTATCATGATAATTCCCACACCAAGGTGAAACATACCTTAGATTGACCTTAACTTCCCTATTGCACCTCCGGTGTTGAGATAAGAGTTCAATTAATCGATTGCGTAAGGAGATGTGGACCGACAAGGAGCATTTTCACCATGTTCGACCTTTGTTTTATACGCCGGTGATGCCAAAAAATATGAGGGAAGTAAACATCTAACACCTCACTTCTAAGTTCAGAAGATTGCGAGCTAACAAAACCCGCATAAACAAGTTTTAGTGCCCTATAGAATATCTCACTACCAACTCCTAAATTCCCGTCATTACTCCTCATTTTCGCAGCAACAAGAATTTCTCAACACTACCAACAATGACTTTGTCTAACGTATTTCAAATAAATGCTCGCAAACCTCAAGCATTAAGAAGGGAAATAAAAATTTGTTGTCAAACCCGACGTAAGACCCGACATTTAAATTTCCAATAGTGACGGTGATGGGAATAATAAAATCTTCGATCCCAAACTTTCTACACCAGTATGCAGTACCAACAATAGCTCCCTTATCTTGTATGAATCTCGATTTGGAATCCCATTTCCCAGGTCCAAAAACTCTACTATGTTATAATGCATCTTGGTCCCTAACCACAAAGCAAGGACTCGAATGCCACAAGGGAGGTGTTCTTTGAACGAGAACGAAGGTGTGAATACCAATTAGGGTATAGAGAACCGCCACATCATCGCTTAACCAATCTCTTTGTTGTAAACTTGTAATATGTTATTCTTCATACAAAGCTCTCCTAACTTCTATGAGAATGCATAGCTGAATCACCATGAAAGAACACTTCGTAACCGCATGTTGTAGCCGAGTACAAACACCATCAATTTCTTTCACTTATTACTTCCAACAGTTGATGTGTTATCCTCTCTCCACCATTAACTATTATCTTGATTTCCTCTAGTCTTTCATGAATCCCACTCTTCTATAACCCCTCTTGAGATTCAAGAGCTTACAATAACTTTCAGCAACTAAGAAAAACACAGTAACCGTATAGACATGGAGCCGCCTAACAGCAACTTCTAGTTTATACACTGTATTAACTTGTGAATACCACTTTGCTGCTGGTTGATAGACTTGCTTAAGAAACTGACCTAGCCCACTCTCATTAGTGGAGGAAAACTCAAAAATGCAAGGCAGGGGAGATGTAAGTTTTTCATGTATACCCTGTTGAAGAAGCATAAGATCACCATCACCCTTAATTACAACGAGCACCTTCATTATTTCCTCCATTCTTACAAGTAACACCTTCCATCCGGAACACCATTTCATACCTCCATAGCCCACAGAGCTAGGTGATCTGAGTAACCCCGTGAACATTCATACATAGCCCATACCCTTCCTCATACTCCATAAACAAGAATATAACAAGGTGGATTGAAGCTCAAATAAGAAACCCAAAAGGTTAGACTTCCTTTTCCTTGTCCTTTTAATACTCAATTTAGTACAGAGACCAATAACTAGCTACAACATTTCTTCAAGGAACTTGCAAACAACCTGATTGTCACCATTTTTCACTAACACAAACACATCTAAATGCTCCTATAAGAATTTTGAACAGTTCCATGTGCTAGAATTAGCTCGTAAATAATTTTGACATCATAAGCATCCATTAAATATCTCAGCTTGGGAACCTCACAGCCACAATAACTCAGCAATTGATTTTTCCTTGCTTTTATCTTCACATAATCACCACTCTGAGGCTGTAACATGTGATTCTCATCGCATATGACACTCCAACCACTACCTCCATAAACAATAGAGCTAAGTAACTCGATGAAAATTCATTTGAAATCACTACCAATTATCATACTCCTTAAACCGAAGGAAAACAAGGTTAACTCATATTCTGTTAAGAAGGTCAATAAATTGAGTTGTCGAATGGTTACCTTCCAAGCCTCTTTCATTTCTGCAGGGAGATTAATATCTCTAACAAGCATTTGATAGAACAGTTCTAGCACATTCTGAGACCCAATAAGAACAGTCTCCCATGAAGTAATGGTATTAACATACAATTCATAAGCATTAGCAGAATAAATATACCTTTTAACACTATCTAACACCTTGCCAGGATCGTATATCCAACGAGCAGAATTGTAATAACAAACAGACCTTCATCAACTATTAACTTGTAACTCATTTTAGCGATTTTAAGTTGAAAGATTAAATCAGCTCCACCACCACACAGACACCAAGCTTCTCTCTCAGAAATTTTACCAAATAACACCCAAGCAATATTAGTAAAACCACCATTAGTTGATATACAAGCAACTATTTCACTAATCAGCCCATCTGGTTGACAACCATATTTGTTAATCATCTCATGAACGCAATTGCCATTGTATTTGGCCATTAAAATTGAACATACATATAGTGCAAACGAGCAGGAAGTAGTTGTATCAAGAAGCACTACGAGTACCGTTGGTGGGAAACTAGATAATTGCAGTGTTATTAGTTTTCGATTTGATTTGATTGGATAACGGTTGTTGAAACTTTGATTGCACCTAGTTTGTTTATGCTTGAGAATCTTCTCTTCTGATATAAGATTCACTCAGACTAGATCAAATTATCGACGAGATCTTTAAAATTGTTGTTACATCTAAAGACATCTTGTGATAATCCATTGTTAACAGATTTTGCTTTGTGCGTGATTGATCACAAGAGATCCAAGTGGTGTTGTGCATGTGTTTGAAGATAAAAGAAAATTTGAAGATGGAGAAGATTTCTTATTGGTTTTCGTTTCTTGTGAATTTAGTGCACAAACCTTGATTGGATGGGATCCAACTAGAATCGATTTATCTTTGATAGATCTGATTGATTAGTTGCGTGAGATCGACATTCTCTATATTTCTCTTTGAGATTTATATTGATTGAGTGCGAATTTATACTTGACTACTTCGATAGTTAAAGTTAGATTGATCTAACCAGACAAAGGAGTTTATTAGATTAAACGGAAGATACTTTGTCGACGACTTATCAATATATTTTAGCAAGATTGTTTAGAGTGGTTACCAAACAGATTCTTCCTTTGCTGTTTGGAATACGATCCAAAGGACTTGCTATTCACGTGTGTGACTCTAGAAGTCGAAGGGGCAGGGATACTGAGGGAACTAAGTAGCTAGGGGTAGTCTGCTTGGTCTCAACTATACGAGGTTGGTATTAGATTTTGTATAATGGCTTAATTCTGAGAGTATTCAAAACTGGACTAGGTCCCAGTGTTTTTCTGCATTTGCGGTTTCCTCTTTAACAAAATCTTATGTTGTGTTATTCACTTTACCTCCGCATTATAATTGTTTTACATTATAATAAAGTAAAGACACGTGTGCGTCAATTCTAATCACTTGATATTGATCATATAGTAAATCGGTTTTGGACCGTAACTATTATCAAGTGAATACCAAGTTGTTGTATTGTCTCGACTTAGTCCATAGACGATTACACTTGGTATCAGACTTATAGGTTAAAAAAAAAAGATTGTGGTGTATTTGGATACCCTCGTCTTTTCATTTAGTATCAGAGCATGCAATTACGAAAAGATCTAATAATCTGTGTTTGGTGCGATCCAACTGTTGATGGTGGTTTATAGCTTAGGGCGAAAACGGTAAAAGTCTGTCTACCTGACCCGGCATCAGAAGTAGTAGACCTTGATATATCTATATTTCGCAAGGAATTTGGAGAATATATCAGAATCTGATGAGTGACTATGTCTCTCTTCACATTATATTGAAACTCAAGCTCCTAGATGAATTGTTCACTAGTATAGATCCTAATGAGTATTTAAGCTCCTAGTTGCATTACTCACTAATGCCGGAGCCTGCCTAGTGTTTTCCTATGCTTTGTTCTCATCTGAACTCTCAATATTGACGTGACATGACGATTAATTTTCATTCGCAATGAGTAGCATAAATCTCCCGAAGTGTCAATATTGAGACTCGCATGAAAACACTCACATAGGCTACATCACCCTCTGACAAAGAGATCAGCGTGTTCACACACCTTTTAATTGAAAGTTAGCGCGATCGAACGCGTTAAAATTCCTTAAGGGAAATCTAGACTGTCCATATATCAGTCTTAAAAAACGATCAAGGCCGCACGATTTGGCCACACAATTCAATAGGCCTAGTCTACTCCTAATGGAACTAGGCGATCACCAAGGATGACCACCGACGGGCCCACTAATACCCCAACCGGGTCGGACTCCACCTAGCACACTCTAACGTCATCGAACGCTAACCCCAAACATGGGTGATCGCGTTGTTGAAGAAAAGAGCTCAAACGAGTTAAGACCGGCCAAAATGGTCTCAGAAACATCACGACCGTCCAACTTAGCTAGCCTAGTTGGACGGCTTAGATCTTCCTTCGAATGATTAAAGAAGTGCTAACGTGTTCACCGTCGACCCAACTCCACACTTGGTCGATCGACTTGCTCATAGTAAGACCAGAGCGCATCAAATTGCCGGCCCAAAGTAGGTTGAATGCGCTATTTGAAAACCCTAAAAATTCTTTGCAGCAACACACTACTGTCGCAAATCGATCATGATCACCCATCTTCGCCAGCCAAATCGAGTGGCTTAGATCTAATTTTAGATGGCCCGGGAGATGTCAGCATGCTCACGAGTGGCCCGTCTTTGCACGTGGCCGAACGACCTGTTCAAATCAGCGCGCAGCGCTTTGATTCGATTAGCCAAAAGAGGGTTGGCCGCACGACTTCTAAACCCTAAATCGAACAAACGGCGTTATGCAACTGCCGCAAATCAATCACGTTCGTCCTTCTTTGCCAGCTTAGTCGAACGACTTAGATCAGATTCTAGATGGCCAACAGGGTGACGCTGTGATCACCGGCCACCCCTCTTCCGTGAGGAGCGATCGGCCAAGCCACAGCTTGCTCATGTGGCCTCCGAGCGATCACCCAAAAGTGGCCATTCACGCTACTTCAATAGCAGTCATTAACTGCCGCAAATCATCTCAGACACTCAACTTGGCTAGCCGATTTAAGCGGTCCGATCTAAACTGGATCGGCCAGATAGGATTTGAGAATGGCTACCGTCGTATAGGGCTTGACTGCTATTCCTCGGGATGCGTCCGTAGCTCCTACCAACTCTCTGAAAGAGGATGGTCACGCTTCTTTTAAGACGCTCAATTCGTGAATGATTCAATCAAGCTCATTATTTTTCAGCTGCTTGTTTGAAAGAGATGTTATATAAATATTGATTTCATAAATATATAACTTATTATTTAACCTAAAAGCAATATATCTTGATTTTAGCGGCAAGTCTCATGACTTGACCCATTCACTCGAGACATCAAACATGTCACAAACGGGGGATATGGCACAATGGAGGAGTATTCACCTAACGCAAACAACGTGCTGGCTTCGAATCACACCACCCTCAACAACAAGTGTTATCAACACAAGTAACCAGAAACCATTTTCTGATACAATTCATAAAAAAGCCACACCTTCATAATTCAACATTCTGATCTTAAACACCTTCTTCGCTTCCCTCCCTAAGATCAACCTTTCTCCTTCACCTTGTGACCGAATTGAATCTGGAACGGCCATTTCTTGGTTTAGGCCAGAGTCTTACAGATTGATATCTCGAATCTAAAAGTACTCCCGTGTAGTGCATTTGTTTAGGGTTTGAATTCGTTTCTCATAAACACATCCAAATTTACCAAAAACAGCAGAATCAGTTTTTACCCCAAAACTACTGGCGACCACAGTGCGAGATTGATCTCTCGGTTGCAAAAAAATCATTTTCCCTATCCCGTTGTCAATTTCCTAAATTTCTCAATATGGTTGATCTTAGGAATGGTTCAAACCCTCAATCCCAATTTTACTTCTCTCAAGATCGACAATACTTCACATGTTATTCATGAATCCGTTCTTTCATTCAAAACCCTCGTCGAGGTTATGGAGTCCCAATATTTAACAACTATTCATGATTTGATGAAAATCCTGAATGATATTGTCAGGAATCAAGCTACTATTGTCAAGACGCAGGACGGAGTATTTGCGCTTTTGAAAGTCCTCACGGATCAACTATCAAAGGAACCAACGCGCATTCATTCTGAAAGAAACGCCACCAACAATTCATTTTGGATCAATACTGGTAGTAGTCCTTCTTCCACGATTCATATTCCTATTCCCCGTGAGGAAGATGAAGCCTATGATCACGTCGAATGGAAAGGCAACCACCAACCTAATGTGTCTCGCTCATGAAGATCGAGAGATGTTTCCTCAAACTCAGAAAGAAGACTCGTGGGATTTATCACGTTCTCATCAGAGTCCTCGCAATGAAAAGGTGATTTCATTACGTGCGTCCTTCCCGGAAAATATCAATTCCCATATTGCATCGAAGTCGCTATGAGATCCATTTCGCCGCATTACTCGATCGATCCGAACGGTCCCGAATGAAGAAAATCGTAAAGATATTCGTGAAAGCAAGCGTCCTTCCAATAAAAGATCCAACCTCCGAGATAATCGCTAGTGAGGGTGGAAAGAGAATGCATCCGGGGAATCTGCTATCAACAACCCAAATGTGCGGCACTAGCACAACATAACTCAAACCCCGGGAAAGTTGCGACTAAGACGCCCGTGCCAAAGAACAAGAAACTGGAGAGGCTGCTCCAATTTTCCCGTGTACAATTGAAGAGGTAATCGAAATCCTAGAAGCGTGGATTCAAGATGGCGCCATCAAGCTACCTCCTACCAGACGTCCTCCAACCGAAGAAGAAATGGCAAATCCAAAATATTGCCGTTACCATAGGTTCGTCCATCTCCCCACCAGCGATTGCAACACATTGAAGCGCATTTTCAAAGAGAAGGTGGATGCAGGAGAACTTCAACTAAGCATTGAAGGAGTGCACGAGATCCTCTTCCGGTCAGGAGTTGCATAGTTTAGGGGACTCCGTCCATGAAACCGTACAGACCATGATGGAGCATTCATGCATGCAACAATAGGTGAGTTTTTGCACGCAGGGAATCAGGGAGGAGTTGCTTCACCAAAAATAAAGAAGGAAGAATAAACTCACATACGTGATTTATCAAAGCCCGTCCATTTTCATGGTCGTGGCCGACCAAGGTTCGTGATCGTAGCTGACGCTCTTTCCTTTCAAGATCCATGGCCGTAACCACCACTCGTCACTGCCAAAGATTGTGCCTGTAGTCATAACTCGTCCCTGTCAAGGATCTTGATCGTGGCCATCCAAGCTCCAGCCAACTTGTTTTCTACATAGTCATCAACATGGATGCAAGAGGGTGATACCCTCATCATGGTCAACTCATCGACCATACATGATAGAACCACGTAAACTGGGGACTGAGGCTCAGCATGAAATTCCTTCGTCGTCAGTCAAGGACTTCTTCAACATAAGAGAGACGATCAATCAAGAAGCATGTAATTTTCAAGGGAAAATCGAACTGAAGGTTGGTCGAATCCTTAACCATTATTGTTATCTCCCCTATTTCGAATCTCCGGAGAGATCGTTGCATGTGTTGATATGTTACAATAGAAACAGTATTTTTTCCCATGAGGAGAAAACACGACTTGCCGGCCATCACTATTTGTGTGCCGTCTTCCCATCTACCATATCGTATCGCCTCAGAAGAATGGGAAGAACTCATTTTTCGAAATCAAGGGTTAAGGCGCCTCACCGGAGTTCTCTCCGACCGCTTCAACGCTCTCTCCGTGGTCGCTTCACGCGCACGCTCTCTCCCCGAAGACACTTCAACGCTTTCTCCAGGAAGCCGCTTCAACGCTCTCTCCAGAAGAGCCGCTTCAATTCTCTCTCTCTCTCTCGAAGCCGATTCGGCGCTCTCTCAGGTAAGCCGCCAACGCACGCTCTCTCCTGACCGCTTCAACTTTCTCCCGGAAGAAGCCGCTTAACGCTCTCTCCGTGCGCTTAACGCACGCTCTCTTTAGAAAAAGCCGCTTCAACGCACGCTCTCTCCTGAAGCCGCTTAACGCTCTCTCCAGAAGAAGCCGCTTCAAAGCACGCTCTCTCCTAAAGCCGCTTCAACGCTCTCACAAGAAGAAGCTGCTTCAACACTCTCTCCAGAATCCGCTTCAACGCACGCTCTCTCCAGAAGAAGCCGCTTCAACGCTCTTTTCAGAGGCCAAAGCCGCTTCAACACCTCAGCAGGCCACACAGACCAACTACATCATGTTTTCCACATCGCCGACAAAATCAGAATCAGTGTTTCTAGATTTCCAATTTCCTTTGGAAGGGGTGCATGAGCTGCCAAAAGTTTGGATACAATACAGATCTATTAAACACGAATTTGATCAACAAGTGACGAATCCAAAAGATTGCCGCCTTCATCAATTCGTCAACCACCCTACCAAAACAAATGAATGGAAGTACGTCTTTCAAGAGAAAATAGGCTCAGGATAATTACACCTGGGGACTGCCAAAGACGGATGCCTTCACGTCCCTCAACCAGGTTATTTCTGATATAGCATCATCACTGTCAAAGCTTTACGAGCCACAGGAAGTTCTCAACATGAAGCCGTACACTGCATCAAAGACTCCAAAGTACGCCGTAGAGATATTTTCATGTATCCGACCACGCCATCGGATCTAGTACACATATACTCCTCCTTACAAGACTGCATTGTATTCCCAAGCCGACTCAAAAATATAGCTCTAGTGACCAGACATAAGTGTAACTGGGGACTGCTCATCGCATCCCATTCCATACAACAATCCAAGATTCAGAAGATGATTCAAAGGATGTCGCTTGGAACGAATTCCTTGAAGACTTGATAGCAGCACGTCGGTAACGGAACGCCTCTCAGCTCATCTACTTCACTCAACGGCTCCGGAATATCTTGCCCATACAAGCTTTCCAAGCATGTCATCATCGCAATCAGAAAGGAAATAATAGGTCTATGAGCTAAAGAGTCAGAATAAATACAATTTCGTGCCAGTCAATGCTCAAGAGTTTAAAGAACATTTCAATTGCAACTCAGCAGTCCATACACTAAGCAACTTAAAGTCAATGCCTCTTGCAATTGAGCGCAATGGAGTTTGGTAAATTTAGAAACCCACTGGAGAGGTTAGATACTCATTCTTCTGGAGTCAGAACCTTATTACACATTCTGGAGAAGATCGGTGGTACTGTTGGATGGCTACATGCGCAAAATATAAAAGAGCACCTACCTTGAGTTCTCCTGGATCGCCTTGTCAGCTGATTATAACTATTGGAGATTGCTTTTTTGCCGTTGACGCTCGCTCTACCGCCGTTAACAAAGAAAGTCATTCACACCGAGCTAAATATTCAAGTTTGATCAACTACCCATGGATATTACATTCACAGCTAAGATACGAAGACAAGATGAACTTACCTTGCCGTTGACGATTGGCACGCTTATGATAGAGCTGCTGACAGTGATGAAGAGGAGCCGGCCGCTGCAGAAGAAAGCATGGAGCCAGACGAGCAACAAAGACAGAAGAGGATCGATACCCCTTTTCATACGAACGGAGTTTCTAGAGTTTGAACAGACGAAGGATTCCTTCTTGCTCCATGAACGGTAATGGATGACTGAGCGCACCGCACCGCACCCATACCCCATAGCTAAGCTAGCAACACGCTACTACGAAAGCCACTAGCCGCATGATCCCGCTGCTGAAGGTCGATTTGGATTTCCCTGGTAATATCTACCTGCTTCATCTTTTCAATTTTATTTTTCGTCTGTCACCATCTATTGCATACCCCGCAACAATGTCACTGTTACGTGTTAAGCTGAGGACTTAATGTTGCTGGTGGTTTTTAGCTTAGGGCGAAAATTGTAAAAGTTTGTCTACCTGACCCGGCATCAGAAGTAGTAGACCTTGATATATCTATATTTCGCAAGGAATTTGGAGAATATATCGGAATCTAATGAGTGCCTATATCTCTTCACATTATATTAAAACTCAAGCTCCTAGATGAATTGTTCACTAGTATAGAGCCTAATGAGTATTTAAGCTCCTAGTTACATTACTCACTAATGTCGGAGCCTGCCTAGTGTTTTCCTATGCTATGTTCTCAGATGAACTCTCAATATTGATGTGACATGATGATTAATGTTCACTCGCAACGGAGTAGCATAAATCTCCCGAAGTGTCAATATTGAGACCTGCATGAAAACACTCACATAGGCTACATCACCCTCTGACAAAGAGATCGGCGTGTTCACACACCTTTTAATTGAAAGTTAGCGCGATCGAACGCGTTTAAATTCCTTAAGGTAAATCTAGACTGTCCATATCAGTCTTAAAAAACGATCAAGGCCGCACGATTTGGCCGCACAATTCAATAGGCCTAGTCTACTCCTAGCGGAACTAGGCGATCACCAGGATGACCACCGGCGGGCCCACTAATACCCCAACTGGTCGGACTCCACCTAGCACACTCTAACGTCATTGAACGCTAACCCCAAACATGGGTGATCGCGTTGTTGAAGAAAAGAGCTCAAACGAGCTAAGACCTGCCAAAACGGTCTCAGAAATATCACGACCTTCCAACTTAGCTAGCCTAGTTGGACGGCTTAGATCTTCCTTCGAATGATTAAAGAAGTGCTAACATGTTCACCGTCGACCCAACTCCACACTTGGTCGATCGACTTGCTCATAGCAAGACCAGAGCGCATCAAATTGCCGGCCCAAAGTAGGTTGAATGCGTTGTTTGAAAACCCTGAAAATGCTTTGCAGCAACACACTACTGTCGCAAATCGATCATGAACAACCATATTCGCCAGCCGAATCGAGTGGCTTAGATCTAATTTTAGATGGCCTAGGAGATGTCAGCGTGCTCACGAGTGGCCCGTCTTTGTACGTGGTCGAACGGCATGTTCAAATCAGCGCCCAACGCTTTCATTCGATTAGCCAAAAGAGGGTTGGTCGCACGGCTTCTAAACCCTAAATCGAACAAACGGTGTTATGCCACTGCCGCAATTAAATCGCGTTTGTCCATCTTTGCCAGCTTAGTCGAACGACTTAGATCGGATTCTAGATGGCCAACAGGGTGACGCTGTGATCACCGGCCACCTCTCTTCCGTGAGGAGCGATCGGCTAAGCCACGACTTGCTCATGTGGCCTCCGAGCGATCACCCAAAAGTGGCCATTCGCGATACTTCAACGAAGTCATTAAATGCCGCAAATCATCTTAGCCACTCAAATTGGCTAGCCGATTTAAGCGGTCAAGATCTAAATTGGATCGACCAATAGGATTTTAGAATGGCTACCAGTCGCCACTCTCCTATAGGGCCTGATCGGCTACTCCCTAGGATGCGTGCGTAGCTCCTACCAACTCCCTGAAAGAGGATGGTCACGCTCCTTTTAAGACGCTCAATTCGTGATTGATTCAATCGAGCTCATTATTTTTCAGTTGCTTGTTTGAAAGCGATGCTATGTAAATATTGATTTCATAAATAACTTATTATTTAACCTAAAAGCACTATATGTTGATTTTAGCGGCAAGTCTCATGACTTGACCCATTCACTCGAGACATCAAACATGTCACAAACGGGGGATATGGCACAATGGTGGAGCATTTACCCAACGCACACAACGTGCTGGGTTCGGATCACACCACCCTCAACAACAAGTGTTATCAACACAAGTAACCAGAAACCATTTTCTGATACAAGTCATAAAACAACCACACCTTCATAATTCAACATTCTGATCTCAAACACCTTCTTCGCTTCCCTCCCTAAGATCAACCCTTCTCCTTCACCTTGTGACCGAATTGAATCTGGAACGGCCATTTTTTGGTTTAGGCCAGAGTCTTACAGATTCGATCTCTCGAATCTAAAAGTACTCCCGTGCAGTGCATTTGTTTAGGGTTTGAATTCGTTTCTCATCAACACACCCAAATTTACCAAAAAGAACAGAATCAGATTTTACCCCTAAACAGCAACCTATAAGATTTGAATCTAATGGATTATTCAGTTAACGTAAAGCAAGGTATCAGGAGATTTAAATTAATATTTGATGATGGAATCTAAGAATCAATATCTGAAGACCTTCATGAAATAATCTCGAGAGAATTTTCTTCTAAACAAGTTAATCTTGTTAATAATGTAGAAACCGATGACAACTGGAAAATTTGTCTACAAAAAGGGTTGGATGAAATTTCCTATGATGATGACTCAGATTTTGAACGAGATGTAGATGAGGATATCTCATAATACTCTAAACTATTGGATGCTTCGAAAAATAAAAAACTGAGTCCTTCGAATTTCGTCCGTTTTATGACTCCTATTTGTCGTGGGAACAAGAAACTGAAGAAGGTTTTCGAAGGATATTATTTAGGTTATCGCCCGAATGAAGCTCTTATTAAAGATCGTACATGACGAGCTAAATTGTAAGAAATTAGAATATGAAAATCTTTGAAGAGATCTCTTTTTGTCGGAAAAGAAACTTAATGAAACTGAAGCAAGGGTTAATTCTTAACAAAAGAGTTTTGGAGAGAAATAAGGTGCATATCTCTCACGATAAAAACGCCTTGATGCCGATCTAACCGGTGCTCTATACGAAGAATAAAAATTATACTTGAAAAAATCCAATGATAACACAAACAATTTATCTTCATTGTTAAAATCAGGAAGATATCATGGTGATACACGAGGATTGGGATATAAGGAATCAAGTGCTTCCAACGATATCAATGAGATAAAATTTGTCAAAGATACAAATTCTTCTCAACCAAAGGCTTCCACTAATGTCAAAAATTTTACTATTTCTTATAAAGAAGAAAATCCTGTCAAGCCTAAGAATTGTGCTAAACCAGCAGCAATCAAAGAAAACACTTTTGTTAATGTCCAGAAAGCAACAACGTTGAACAAAGATAAGAAGAAGAAGAAAGATCGTCGAGCTCCAAGGCAAGTGGATCCACAAAAAGGTAACATTAGAACTCATACTCCTTATGTTACTAAGCATTGTTATTATTGTGGTAATAAAGAGCACTTGCAATGGGGATGCAAAGTTCGGAAGATGTAGGATGTACTTTCTTTTGTATCAAACGAATTGGCTAAGTTTGCTCCCCGGAAGAACTCAGATCGTTATTGTCCTAAGTTTAGGCAAAAGAATTATTATAATGATAGTTCAAATTTTTCATATCGCTCGACAAGGTCATCTCATAAAAGACTCGATTATAGAAAGAGAGATGACTTTGTAAATACAAAGACAAGATCTGATGTTCGAAATTGGAGAAAGGATATTTCGCAAAGTATCCAAAAGGGCAATAATCCTAATAGTATAAAGGAGAAAGCCACTCCTGTGAAACCCATCCATAAATGGGTCCCGAAATCCTCCATAGCCAAGAAGGGACCAAAAGTTAGTCATAAGAATGACACTCAATTGATAAATGTTGGTAACAATATTTTTGAGAGTTTTCTTCAAAGACTAAGGAAAGACATCTTGATATCTAAAGTTCTCTTGTACGAATGAGTGTTGTGATTATAACACTCTTCATCACAAGTCAAACAAGAAAAACAAGAGATGGAACAAGAGTAATAATAAAACCAAGCAAGAGGTCAAGAGTGATTCTGTCTTTGTCCTTAGTGACAAAGAAGATAAGGCTAAAATAAACACAACCTAGTTGTGTTGGAATGTGCATTCTCACCTTTGTGCTCAATCTTATGAAGGGTAACGAAGCACATGAAACTGAGCACATGACCTCTCGGTTATTATATGACTAATTAACATCTTTAAGGAGATTTCTTTTCTTCTATACTCATACCTTCTCTATCTATATTTGAGCTTTTGATATAAACGGTAAGTTTTAGTTTATGATTTTGATATTTATAGGTCATATATGTATAGCTCTTGTTTTTATTGTTAAAACGAGCCAAAAATCACTGAATTCGGACATTGTATGCAAAAGTTATGTCTAAAACAGTTTCGTGCGTGGATTCATTTTGTGAACCGATCCTGGTGATTGGTATGACCCATCACAAAGTAAGCACCATAACTGGTTCTGGTGATTGGTATGACCCGTCACAAGTAATCACCGTAACTGTTCCTGGTGATTGGTATGACCTATCACAAGTAATCACCATAACTGATCCTAGTGATTGGTGTGATTGGTCCATACGAAGGAGTATAAAACTGTTTTGCCCATAACTTCTTTGTCCGAACTCGAAATGACCTCATACTTTTTGCGTTGGTTGCGTAATTTAATTTCCTACAGGATTGAACTGATTGCAATATGTGATTTTCTGTTGAATATTTATGATGTATTGCAAATTGGATTTATGAGATATCTGATTTCGGTTTTTATTAACCTTAATATTCGATCTCATATGGTGTAGCCCTTATGATTTGTGTGGCTTTTTGATTTAGCGGGATTAAGTTCTATCCCATGTTGGTATGCTTTATCAAAGGATCATAAGGTGTTCTAATTGAAACTCATATGTGAAACTTCACAATATGTTGAATCAATTTATGTCTTCATGAGTTGTGTTTAACATAACATATGTGTTTCGGGTTTTCAACTTTTGCTATTGGCACGCATTAGTTAAAACCGTTTCAACCTTTCTCTGGTAAAGGTTGCCTTTGTTGTTGTTCCTTTGTTCTTGCAGAAGGATGACAACACACTGGAGGAGAGTTCTTATTTGAACTTGCGCTTAATGATATATCTTTCTGGGAGTAGTGGCTGCAGAGATTGAGATAACGATTTTATTTGTTAGTTAATCGTTTTTCCTGTTTAAGAAAAGCCTGTTTATATTTCATATATTTTGCTTTTGCTTAACAAAATTTTGGTACAATTGATATGTTTCATTATGCTGTGTATGGATGTTTATGTGATTCAATTGCTTCCGGTTAAGAAAATAATTGTGCAAGTCAATTTATTCTGGTTTGTATCTATTATTTTTGGCTTAACAAAAATACGGGATCATCTTTTTAGTCCATATGATTCCGGATAAGAGAAACTAAGTTAATTTTGATCTTAGTTAGACTTATCAATTGTATGATTCGGTAATTCAAGTCTAATCGAATGCCTTGACAAGAAAAACTAGTTAACCAACCTAGTGTTTGTCTTGTCTAAAGGGAAAGGTCTAATTTATTTTCTTGAATAATTAGAGCCTGATGAGAAAAATAAACTTAATTCTAATCTTTATTTTGGTCTTATCGAAATAAGCGATTGTGCATACACAATCGGTTCAACAAGGGAATTGAGTATCTTAGTCGAATTGTTGAACTATTAGGAAAAATTGCTTCGGGAAATTGTTTCCTTGATAACATATTGAAACTAAATTACTTTGTAGTTTCAGTTTTAATATTGGTTATCTAAAATGGTATGTCAAACCTTCGTGCTTAACTCTTATATGTGTATACAAGTCTTATTGATTTGTAAGATCCTTCTGGTTTGTCCTTTATTTGCTTGAACCTTTGTCATTTATTGACAAAAAAGGGGATAAATATATGGGGTAAACAAGTGATTTTTAATAACTAGGAAAGGACAATTGTGCTTAAATGAAAGAGTAAAGCATATACTAAGGGGAAGAAACATATCATAATGATGTGTAGTATTTCATACTACAAAAGGGGAATAAAAAAGAAACATACAATAATGTTGTGTAGTATTTCAGACTACAAAAGGGGAATAACAAAGATGTTCGGATTGAATATTTACCTAGCTTGCCTTTAGAGGGAGTAAAGCTTTTGTTATTCGAATGCTTCGACATCGACATTTATTTTTGAATATCTGCAGGTTATTATGTTGTTGAAATGTGGATTAAGCGTATGTAGAATGAGTTATTTTTGTAATTCGTTTGCGTCCATATGTAATAGAGTTTTGTCACTAAATTGACAAAGGGGAAGATTGTTAGAGTACTGCTCGATTAAACCCACCAAGCGTTGGTATGTCAAGTTAGGTTGTCATATTTAGTTCCAAAACTCGAGTTGCTTAATAAGTGAACTAGAGTCAACTTCGTTAGGTTAGGATAGAAACTATAGAAATATTATGCTTCAGTTACTCACGAAGATCTGAAGATGGATTGAAGACAATGAAAACATTATCCTTCTGCCCGAGGTTAGTAACTACAGACTTGACTTGTTCCATTTCTATCTTGTTTCTTTCAAGTCTTTTAGATTGAAAACATAACATGCGAAGTTATATATAAAACTCTAATATTAGACTTGGTCATATTGTTATGATCAAAGTGTAATGGAAGTATATTGAATTACGAAGTTTGAACTTCGTAAATATGACATCGACATAATCTTGTATATAATGTTATAATTATGTGAATGGGTTATGGTGAAGATTTCATCCTAGGAAACAATATTTTACATTTGTTTTAAATGAAGTACATTCATAAATTTGTTTCGTGAATCGAAAGGAAAATCAATAGGCTTATTCGTCCGGCTATTCATTGCATATCTTTATATGACCAATATGTGTGAGTTGGTAGAACCGATCTTAACTCAGGTTATGTATCTTGGTATAACTAATCACAATGCCTAGACTTATGATTTGGTATGACCGATCCTGGTAATTGGTGTAACTGATCATAAGTAATCACCATGTGATGGTATGACCGATCCTTGTAATTGATGTGGTGATCTTAGTAATTGGTGTTGCCGACCATAAGTGTTGTGTGACCGATCCTTGTAATTGGTGTAACCCATCCTAGTGACTTGGTGTGACCGATCATAAGTAAATACAATGTGTAGATGGAACCGATCCTTGTAACTGGTGTAACCGATCCTAGTGACTGGTGTGACCGATCGCAAGTAGGTACCATATTTTGGTATAACCGATCCTAGTGATTGGTATAACCGATTGAACCCATGTATGTGACTTGGAAGGACCGATCACAACTAAACATTGTGACTTGGTATGTCCAATCATATAGTAGTCTTGGAAAACTGGCAAACCAATTCTAAACTTGTTTGGAAGTGTGGTATAACTGATTCCAAGAAAGCAAATCCATGTAAATATGAAATATGGATTTGCAATGAAAAGATGTCAACATACTTTGAACACGAACAGTAACTCTTATCATTTATTGTTCAAATATATTTCTTGATACTCAAGGTGATCATGTGCCAAAATAAATTAAGAATCTTTTAATTAAGGTTTTTGATGTTATATGCTTTAATTACCAGCAATTAATGCATAGCTCTAGAGAATAAAAATTAGTAATGTGCATTTACTAATTGGAGATTTTCTATTGAGAGATTTCGGAAAATATTGGACCAACATTTATTGGAATTAGTTTAAAACAAAAATATTGTGGTGTATTTGGGTATCCTCGTCTTTTCAACGCATATCCTAATGCAGGGGTCGCTTTTGATCCTCCATTAAGTGAGCCACTCCCGTATCATGAAATAGTTGGTGGATTTTGCGTCTCCACCGGATATGCTAACTTGTATCAGAAAATATGGGAAAGGTATGGACATATCGTCACCACTAAAAATCTCGAACGTGTTTATTTCTTGATAATGCAAGTAGGAGCCATCTTGCGTGTCATAGATGATATAAGAGCCAGGGACATAAGTATGTATGTTACCAAAGATGTACTCTTTGATTGAGAGTACAACTTGGAGGCTTCTGAGAGAATCAATATGGGGTGGATTTGTTAGAGAATTAATGTCATCAAGGAGACACGGAAGAAAAATGTACCTTTTCCCAGTGATGATGTGATGAAGAAAGAGACAAAGATCGCTAGACTAACTGAAGATATGGAGTTAGAGAAGGCGGCTCAACTAGACTTGAAAATGGCAGAGGAGCAGAAATCTTACTTCGCCGGTTTCTTAGTTCTGTTTCTAGTTCTCTGAACTCTACAACTTCTGAGAAATGTGAGATTTTTATTTGGTTTCTGATTTTTGGTTGGTTTTGGATAAGTAGATGATTGACAGTTGTGAGGATTTTATTTTTTTTGAGTTGATAGAGATTTTTTTTAAATAAATGAATTGTGATTAATTGTTGAAAGGAGTTCAATTATTGAATGCAAGTATTGCATACGTTGTGGAGGAATTGAAATACAGGTGAAAGAAAATTCTAAATGAAAACTTCAGATGTTTTGGACGTTCGTGCTTCAAACATCATATACCTCAAACGTCGAATATCTCAGGTGTCAAATGCTTTGAGCCAATTCTCATGTATTACTGCCACATTCGCCTTACCATGTACATTAACTAACTTGTAGTGTCCACCAACAACATACTTAGTAATCATAAAAGGTCCTTCCCAGTTGGAGTTCTTTGCAGAATGAAGATTATGCTTGGTCGCTTTAAGAAATAAATCTTCTTCATGAAACTGGTTAGGCTTGATTGTTCTTTCTCTGAATATCTTCTGCTGGTGGCATTCTTCTTGCAGTGGGATTCCATACTTGTCCAGACATCAAAGATTTTTGATTTTGTGGCATATATGGACACTCGTGCAAGGTTATGGGAGAACACCCAAGATATTCTTTTTGCTTAGACATCATATCAGCAATGAATGTTTCAGTGATATGCTCGATTCAGAGAGGTGCCAGATTCAACCACTTGGTAAAATATTGTTGTGGTGAAGCTACTCATTCATAACGTCTTTCAATAGCTAAGTTTTTAACAGAATTGAGTCCCCATGCTAGGAGAGCATGTGGGAAAATAAATGATATGGACAAACGATGAATGAGACTTTCCAGAGTGAGGAATCTCTTGAGGAATGCCAATGCATCTTCTACAGGTTCTTGCTTCAACCCCATCAAAGTTCGAAATTACTCCAAATGCCTTGATGATGGAATGTCCATCAAATCTTCTAGATCGGAACTTTCCTCATCGGAGTAATGTGCAACCAAACGTGCCTCGTCAGTAGTCATCTTTTCAGCATGGATCCACGTTTATCCGAGGATCATGTCATAGCCTAGATCCTCCCTGATTATGTAAAATTTGGTTTCTATCCAGGTGTAAGCTATTTTCATCTTGAGAGTGATGTATCCATAAGCATCTCTGAGCATCCCTTCATGATCCCTGATTACGGTGGGGGCATGAGTAGCTTCTTGTATAGTGATGCCTGCAACTCCGAGGGTCTTCAACGGAATAACATTGACAGCAATACCAGCATCGATCAATGCCCTCTTGAATTCATTTCCTTTGTGATTGACTGTGGTAAGAAGTCCACAGTCGTACATCTATTTGTTTGTGGATGAAGGCTCAGGTAGTGTTTCTGAAATGGACAGACATCTTCCTGACACGATGTGATTCAATATTGTCAACATGTCATTCCTTTGGGCCTTTGACATATAAAACAATTCACATATATGTTCGACCAAGGATTGAACTGCTTCTTTGATAGGTTTTCAGAGAGAGTAAAAGTCTGGATTGGGAGAGGGTCCCTGTGTACTCCTTCAGTCCCCATATTGAGCTCTCTGGAATCGACCCTTTCTTTGAAAATGCGCTTCAAAACTTTGTAATCATTCGTTGGATGATTGACGAACCTATGAAAGCGACAACACCGTGGATTTTTCATTTCTTCTCCAGTCGGCTCTTTTATGATGTATGGAAATTTGATTGTGCCATCTTGGATCCAGACTTAGCAACTCGATCACTTTTTCAATAGGAAGAGGGAAGTCTGGATCTGTCTGGTCATTTTGTTGACGCTGAGTCGGATTTGTGCATTTCGGGTTTGATTATCCTTCTTTTGTGCTTTTGGAAGATACTGGTGTTAGGAAACAAGCAAATCATAGACACAGCGGAAGACTAGATTCAAAACTTTTTCCTTAAAACCAGAAGATCCATCTACTTTGATTATACATATGAAACAAAGAACATGGTTGAATAACTTACCTTCTTAGCAGTAATTGAGAAGACCCAAAGATTCCAACCTTGACTTCTTGCTCCTGTGTTTTCTTCACCAAAACTTCAAACAAGAATAGTTTACTAATAATGGAAAATACTTTTACTGCTTGGGTTTTCTTATACCTAAAAGTCTTAACAGTTTTATCAGAAGGAAGAGAAGATATTTTCAATGCTAGTGTGGGCGCAACAAGAAAACAGTCTACCATATCTTTATATAGTAGTTTTCACTCCACTCTCCCACTAAGATAAAACGGTTAGGTCTTTTAGGGTTTAACATTAATTAGCTTAATAATCGGTCAAAACCAAAACCACGTCTCACGTAATTAGTTTTGCCAACTATTAACCACAAATCACTCCACTATAGATTTGTGATTGAACCCTCTAATTCATGTTATATTTATTAATAAACCCTTTAGCCTTGTTACGATCACATAACAATCCCTCCATTGTACACGGCATCCATAAATAATCCATGGCATAGCAACTCTTGCTTGTCGGCGTCATTACGATTATTTATGTTTTATATCCTCGACTATTACGTGTCTTGGGACAACCATTATTAATCTAATAATCGCTCAAACGATTTGAGTGATCACTGGCGATTTAGAAGAATAATAAGCTGCATGCTTTTGTAATACAAGGGGATGTCATAATTATGGACTTCATATTGAACCATGTAATCTTACTATGTGACCATAACTATCCATCTCGTTCAGAATATTGGATCACGTATAACGTTTACGACCTCACTGCTTAACGAGACAAGATGGAGATGATGCACATGTAAGGTATACATTAATCCTCAGAATTAAGAACTTTATGAAATAACAATAAAGAAGTACTCTTCATTTACTGACGTAGTAAAAGAATCTCTAATAGACCCATCAATGTGATCTCATCACTTTGATAGATAACTCATATCCCTGCATATAAGTTAATCACATAGTAATTCATATAACAATATATCTCATAGTGTATGCAATTATCATTTATTAAACTACTTGAAAATGTCACAATAATTGTTTTAGAGCATTATTCCCAACAATCTCCCACTTGCACTAAAAACAATCAATCAATAGTGGCTCTAACGCCCATTCCAAAGAACATGTGAATCAAAAACTTTTGAGGTAAAACCTTAGTAAAAGGATCTGCTAGATTCCTTGCACCTGGAATTTTGGTGACAACGATGTCACCTCTTTTGACTATATCCCTGATTATGTGATATTTCCTCTCAATGTGTTTCGCCTTTTGGTGATCTCTTGGATCCTTACTATTTGCAACAGCACGACTGTTGTCACAGTAAAAAACCAGTGGTTGCTTTGCTTCTGGTACTACAGTAAGTTCTGTTAGGAATCTTTTAAACCAAACACCTTCCTTGGCAGCTTCAGAAGCTGCCCACGTACTCGGCTTCGTGGTAGAATCGGCAATGCATTTCGCTTCACACTTCTCCAACTCACTGCTCCACCTCCAAGTGTAAATACACATCCTGAAGTTGACTTCCTTTCGTCAACATCCGATTGAAAATCAGAATCAGTATAACCAATCGGTATTAAGTCCTCACCACCGTACACGAGCACATAATCTCTAGTTCTCCTGAGATATTTTAAAATGTGCTTGACCGCGATCCAATGGTCTTGACCAGATTAGATTGATATTGGCTAACCATGCCTCTTGCATGACAAATATCCAGTCGAGTGCATAGCATGGCATACATGAGACTACCCACAGCAGAAGCATAAGGGACAGTCTTCATCCGTTCCTCTTCTTCAGATGTTTTTGGACATTGATTTCTAGAAAGAGGAACTCCATGTCTATATGGACTAAATCCCTTCTTTGATTCTTGCATAGCAAACCGCACCAAAATTTTGTCAATATAAGTAGCTTGGGATAAACCTAATGTCCTAGTTTTTCGATTCCTTAAAATCTTAATTCCTAGAACATAGCAAGCTTCCCTAGATCTTTCATCTTGAAATGATTTGATAGCCAAATCTTAGTTGATGACAATGCACTGTATCATTCCCAATGAGCGGGATGTCATCTACGTACAATACCAAAAATGTTACCACAACTCCATTCAATTTCATGTATACACATGGTTCTTGAGATTTTGAACAAAGCCAATTGATTTAATAGCCTCATCAAATCGATGTTCCCGACTCAGAAGCTCTGCTTAAGTCCATAAATGGACTTTCGCAATTTGCAAACCATGTGCTCTTGACCGAGGTTGTATGAAACCTTCGGCTGGACCATATAAATTTCTTCTTCAAGATTGCCATTAAGAAATGCGGTCTTGACGTCCATTTGCCAAATCTCATAGTCATAATGTGCGGCAATAGCTAAAAGTATCCCGATGGATTTGAACATGGCAATCGGCGAAAAAGTATCCTCATAATCAACTCCTTGTTTTTGAGTATACCCTTTTGCCACCAATCTCGCTTTAAAAGTTTCAACATTTCCATCGGGGCCTCTTTTCCTCTTGTAAACCCACTTGCATCCAATGGGTTTAATATTAGATGGTGGATCTACAATATCAAAGACTCGTTGGAATGCATTGAAACAATCTCATCTTCCATACCCACTTGCCATTTTGGTGAATCTTTATCACGCATTGCTTCATCGTATGTAGTTGGATCCGAATCAGTTGATGCGGGATAGCTTCAAAAGTTTCTCCCAAATGTAAAAACTTTGGGTTAGGCTTTCTGATTCTCCCACTACGACGAACAACTGGTGTATCTACATGATTAGAAGGGACATGTTGTGCTAGTTCAGTTTGAACTTGACGTTCAGGTTCTTGCTGTACTATTGGTGTTGTTGACGTACTTGGACCTGGTGTATTATCACCAATTTGTTGTGTACCAACTGCATTATGATTAGTGTGAGGATTATTCAAGTGAGGTACCCCTGAAATTGGTATCGACAAAGCGGAAGCCACGTCGTTCACTATGAATGGACTTTGTGAACTTTGTACACCACTAGTTACCGTCGATTCAATTTCGGATAATTCCTCAAGAATTACTTTACTACGAGGCTTGTAATCCATCATATAATCTTCTTCCAGAAAAAATTGCATTTGCGCTAACAAATACCTTTTGTTCCCTCGGATTATAAAATAGACCAGCTCTCGTGCCCTTTGGATATCCTACAAACAAACATACTTCTGACCTTGATTCCAACTTGCTAGACTTACTTTTCAGCACATGTGCTGGACACCCCCATATCCTAATATGTTGTAGACTTGGCTTGTGGCCAGTCCACAATTCCTTGGGTGTCACAGTAACAACCTTGCTCGGAACTAAATTCAAAATGTATGCTGCAGTTTCTAAGGCGTATCCCCAAAAAGAAATCGGTAAGGTTGTATAACTCATCATAGATCTCACCATTTCTAGCAAGGTTCTATTTCTCCTCTCAGGTACACCGTTACATTGCGAGTACCTAGGTGCAGTGAGTTGGGATACAATCCCATTTTCCACTAAGTATGCTCCAAACAAATTAGAAAGATATTCACCACCACGATCTGATCGGATAGCTTTTATCTTTTTACCTGTTTGATTTTCCACTTCCATCCGATACTCTTTGAACTTTTCAAAAGATTCGGATTTATGTTGCATAAGGTAGATATGGCCAAATCTCGAGCAATCATCAGTAAATGTAATGAAATACTCAAAGCCACCTCTTGCCTTAACATTCATGGGACCGCATACATCTGTGTGTATTAATTCTAATATCTCATTAGCTCTAATTCCTTTACCAGAAAAAGATCTCTTAGTCATTTTACCTTCCAAACATGACTCACGGAGAGACCATGGTTCAATATCTAGTGAACTAAGAGGTCCACTTTGTACCAATCTCTTGATCTTGTTAAGGTTAATATGACCAAGTCTAAGATGCCATAGATATGTAGAATTAACACTAGGAGACTTCCTCTTATTTGAGGAAGAAGATGCAATTATTTCCTTATTATAAATGCAAGGTATAGTAGGAGATAAAAGATATAAACCATCGATAATAAACTGAAAAAATAATTAAACTTCCTTTAATTATCAAAACCTTGGTGGAATCAAATTTAATTTTCAAACCGTCTTTAACTAGACAAGAAACAAATTAAGTTCCTCCTAAGTCCAGTACAAATAAACAGTCTTTAAGTACCAAACTTTTATTCCTACTACTAGAATTAAAACTAGAAAAAGTCGGACATCTCCGATAGCTTTGGCAGCAACTCTTGCTTCCGAACCAAGGTTTAGATAGATTTCCCCTTCACTTAGGTGCCTGGTTATCTGGAACCCCTGCAAAGAATTGCATACATGATTAGTGGCCCCCGGAATCAACACACTAAGAATTTGGTATGTTAGTAGCAACATTTGCTTCGACAACTAAGGATTCGAAATTACTGCAGACCTTTTTCTTTTCTAGATAATCCTTGCAGTTCCGCTTCCAATGCCCGGGTTCTTTGGCGGTGGAAACATTTCCCTTTAGGCTTATCACCTTTTCCTTTCTTGACTCCAAGAGCATTAGTTGTTCTTTGGCTTCTTATTAGCATTCTTCTTGAACTTCTTCTTCTTTCCCTTAGCCCCAGATGGACCAGAAGAAGACTCCCCAATATGAAGTGTTCCAGTAGGCCTTTACTCCTTAATTATCCCCTCAGCCGTTTGCAACTGTTGGAGTAGCTCAGGGAGAGCCATTTCCATCTTGTTCATGTTAAAATTAAGCTTAAAATTTGCAAACGACGGAGGCAAAGAATTGAGCACCATGTCTACTTTCATTTCAGTGTTCATGGTTGATCCCAAAACATCCAGTTCATTGAAAAGGGACATCATGTACAATACATGATCTCTAACTGGAGTTCCATCAACCATATGGGTGTTCATAAGCTTCTTGACAGCTTCAGTTTTTGCAGGACGACTGTGTTCCGCAAACATGTCCTTGAGGCTTTCTAAAATGTCAGCAGCAAACTGATAACCTTCATAAGTGTATTGCAAAACATTGCTCATAGACCCCATGATATAGCACTTGGCCATATCATTAGCCTTTGTCCACTTAGCAAAGTTATCTTTCTCTTCTTGAGAAGCATTCTCAGCAGGAACTTGAGGTCTTTCCCCAACAATAGCGAACTTATAATCATGAGCAATCAAACAAATGTCCAAGTTCCTTTTCCAGTCCACATAGTTAGGGCCGGTCAACTGATTCTCTCTTAACAAATTAGGCAAAACGTTCATATTCGACATCTATTCAAGTAGCAATAAAACATACAGTGAGATACAAGCATTTATAGAATTCAAAACAAAAAACTTTTGTTCATTACAACACTTTCATGTCATAACAAACTTGGATTCATAATCAATGCATACATCTACTCATTCTAAGGAATAAGCATACATATATATTTATTAAGAGAATCTCATTCAACTTGATTCAATTTATCTAACATCTCATGTAAAATCAATCAAATAATCCATTCAAATTTAGCTTCTGAATATATGATAACCACCAGTTCCTATGGGAAAAATTATTATTCATATATCAGTTAAGTGTCATTCCATTAACTTAACTTAGAACTCAACACAAGATACGATAGTTTCCTAAGGGAAATCTATATTAACTCGTCTGTCCAAGTTTTAACTAAAAGGTGATCCATGCCGATATCCGACTAGAGTATCCATTCCTTAGGGAATTGAGTACATAGTCATATCCATGAATTGTCAATGAAAAGCCGTGGGTGTCTGTATACCCTCTCCCACTTAATATTCTTAAAAGCAAGATATGCAAAGATCATTCATACATTACATATATTTGATTCACATGTTAGCAATAGGTATCACTACAATATGTTATGCATATTACGTACTCATATTATATACTTCTTAATTTCATACACAATCAAACAATCACAGATGATTACTATTAATTGATAATTAATTTCAGAAACAGTATATAGCTAAACATCAAACTCGATGTTATTAGTATGTAGCAAAACAGATCATTATAACCAAACAGACCTTATTCCCAGATTCAGATTAACTCCAGAACCAAACAGACCTTATTCCCAGATTCAGATTAACTCCAGAACCAAACAGACCTTATTCCCAGATTCAGATTAACTCCAGAACCAAACAGACCTTATTCCCAGATTCATATTAACTCCAGAACCAAACAGACCTTATTCCCATATTCAGATTAACTCCAGAACCAAACAGACCTTAGAACCAGATTCCGAATCCTGGTTCAGAGCTGTTCTGACCCAAGTCTTGATTCAACTCAGTTCCGATTCAAACCCTTTGAATCACTGATCCGGATCTGGTGTCAATTAGGCCCAACTTTACTTAACCATTTTAAAAACATATGATTTGTGTTCCAAATAAAGGCCCAAAGCCTACTATTTACATAAATCAAAATTTTAAAACTAAGTAAACTTAAAAGACCTAATTTTACTCGGTCAAAAAAAAAAAAACAAAAAAATATTTTGAAAACAACTTTTCAAAACATAAAACACATTTTTCCTTTTATTTATTTATTTTCTAAAAATAAATCAAATCAAATCCTAATATATTTTTGATTATAAAAAAAAAAACGTGAATAAATAGGATTTTACTTTTTACAAAAAAACATAGTTTAGATCAAAATAAAATCAACCATCATATCTCATATAGATTTGCACAACAACATGTGATTCAAAACAAATATAACATATAAACAGATCTCATCTTCTTCTTATATATTAATTAGTAATAAAAATAAATCACATATACAAATCAATCAATCAATCATTATTAAAAATAAAATAATCATGATTAATTATAATACATACATACAATCATAGTAGAAGTGGCGCTGATGCCACTGTTAGGAAACAAGCAAATCATAGACACAGCGGAAGACTAGATTCAAAACTTTTTCCTTAAAACCAGAAGATCCATCTACTTTGATTATACATATGAAACAAAGAACATGGTTGAATAACTTACCTTCTTAGCGGTAATTGAGAAGACCCAAAGATTCCAACCTTGACTTCTTGCTCCTGTGTTTTCTTCACCAAAACTTCAAACAAGAATAGTTTACTAATAATGGAAAATACTTTTACTGCTTGGGTTTTCTTATACCTAAAAGTCTTAACAGTTTTATCAGAAGGAAGAGAAGATATTTTCAATGCTAGTGTGGGCGCAACAAGAAAACAGTCTACCATATCTTTATATAGTAGTTTTCACTCCACTCTCCCACTAAGATAAAACGGTTAGGTCTTTTAGGGTTTAACATTAATTAGCTTAATAATCGGTCAAAACCAAAACCACGTCTCACGTAATTAGTTTTGCCAACTATTAACCACAAATCACTCCACTATAGATTTGTGATTGAACCCTCTAATTCATGTTATATTTATTAATAAACCCTTTAGCCTTGTTACAGTCACATAACAATCCCTCCATTGTACCTGGCATCCATAAATAATCCATGGCATAGCAACTCTTGCTTGTCGGCGTCATTACGATTATTTATGTTTTATATCCTCGACTATTACGTGTGCTTGGGACAACCATTATTAATCTAATAATCGCTCAAACGATTTGAGTGATCACCGGCGATTTAGAAGAATAATAACCGCCTTTGTAATACAAGGGGATGTCATAATTATGGACTTCATATTGAACCATGTAATCTTACTATGTGACCATAACTATCCATCTCGTTCGAATATTGGATCACGTATAACGTTTACGACCTCACCGCTTTAACGAGACAAGATGGAGATGATGCACATGTAAGGTATACATTAATCCTCAGAATTAAGAACTTTATGAAATAACAATAAAGAAGTACTCTTCATTTACTGACGTAGTAAAAGAATCTCTAATAGACCCATCAATGTGATCTCATCACTTTGATAGATAACTCATATCCCTGCATATAAGTTAATCACATAGTAATTCATATAACAATATATCTCATAGTGTATGCAATTATCATTTATTAAACTACTTGAAAATGTCACAATAATTGTTTTAGAGCATTATTCCCAACAACTGGGATATTGGAGAAGCATGCTTGTGTTGTTCTGCCTCGGCTTTCCTTTTACTTACTTCAACAACAATGTTTTTGGAAGGTTAGAGATTGTATTGTTTGTATACCAGACGTCGGCTGCCGCGAGTTTCACGAGGTTCCTCAAATTTTGTAATCTTTGCTCTTTCCAATAAAGCGTGTGCAGTAGTTGCCGATCGTTTGTATGCTTCATGAAATTATGAGAAAGTATGGAATCAGATATTTTCTAATAAGGCTCTGTATAACGGGATCATTCCATTGATGCAAAATCTACGAGTTATTGCTCAATGACATTTGGATCATGACAACCCAAAGCTTAAACTCTGAACCTTTTCACATAATCATTGGGATGTTCATTGTTCCTCTGAAACATCCTTCCCAAATCAGAGAGAGTAACTTGTTCTGAAACGAAGTATTTTCTGTAAAAAGCATTAATAATTTCTCTCCAACTGGCGATGCTTCCTAGTACGATATTATTGTACCATGTGTATGTTCTGCCTATTAGAGATTTTGAAAGCTCTTTCAAACGGACAACATGATTGTACTCATGTTCGCCCAATGACTCCAGGAATCGTGAGACATGTTTCTGGCGCTGCCAGTTTCATCATAAAGTATGAATGTTGGAGAAGTGTAACATTTTGGAAGGGGAACTCTCTGTATAGAAGAAGGATATGAAGGTTAGTGAAGAAGGACAAATGATGTCTTGTCTTTTCCACTATCCTCCAGAAAGCGCTCCAAATCTTCATGAGTGATGAAACTTGTTGGTTCCTTTGCTGGTGGTTATCTGAATCATTGCGGATGATAGACGCATTTAAATATCTATTTTGATCTCGATTTTCTATATTGTTAGTACCCGTTTGTATATTTATTTGATTATTTTATGTATGTGTAGGTATTTTTGGAGAAATAAGCCTTATTTCACAATTGTTTGGTAACTATAATTGATTCCTTAAGACTTTTTGCACTTATTTTAATTGAATTATGATTTTCATTAATTAGTTCTGATTTCGTTTGATGGTGTATGCTTAGACATAAGAGCTTTTGATATACCATGCTTGTGATTTACATCTAATATTTTAGAAATCTACCTTAGCAAAGAAATAGAGTCCATAAAAGAGCTATAATTGTTAAGAACCAATATATGCATTACTCGATTTTGATTAATGGTGAAATCCTGAGTCTCAATACCTCTCGACATTGTGACAATCTAGTGTATATATTTTCTTTTTATTATTTTTGTTTATTAAGTCTTAAAATCGAATCTCAACAAGTCCGAGAAACGAACTTTTGTTTACCACTATAAAAACAACATCAGCAGATTTCATCATATTCTAGGATGTGGATTGGGGAGATTTCAGGATCAGCGCTTGAGGATGTTTCCTTAGCTTTTTCTTTATCTGACTAGCGTTGGGGCTGAGTTTGCTCAGACGACAACTTGTCTGTGAGAGTCTTGAGGTAAGTGCATAACTATTTTTGTGTTGCAGCCATATCTGTCTAATTTGGCAATAACTTCCTGAACCTTCTTGAGATCAGCTATGGTAGGTGGATCTTATCTGATTTCTTCATGAGCTCGGCCGAAGAGAGGATTGTTGCCTGTACCGATATTGGTTTCAGCGTGGACACCAATATTGTTGGTTTGAGGGATAGTATTGATAATGTCGTTGTTGGAAACGGGAAGAGTGACTGGAGTACCACCATTGTTGCTAGTTCTAGCAATGTTTGAGTTAGGGTTAGGATTTGTGACAGAGCCTGGCCTAAGATCGACCATATTTGACGAATTAACATTGCAACCGAGAGATTAATCTCCCACTGTGGTCTCCAATCTGTTGATGGATGAAAACAATTTACTGTTTTTTGAGGAAAAGTGGTGAGACGAGTGGTTCCTTGAACGAGCAAATTTTCCAAACCTTTAGCAAACAGATGCACTGCACGGGAGTGCTTTGAGTTCAAGAGATCAATCTGTAAGACTCTAAACCAAGATAATGGTCGTTCCAGAGTCAATTCGATCACTAAGAGGGACATGTTCGATCTTTATGAGGAAAGATGAGAAGTGTGTGAGATGAATGATAATCAAGGATTGTGGATGTGTTGGAGACTTCTTCATGTTTTCTATGTGAAAAAACGGGGGTCTAACAACCACACCCAATATTTCGCTTAGCAATCTGTATGGACAAACTCCAATATACTTTCTAGAGAATCAACTAGACAATCAGACTCGATCTAGATAAAAAGTATATCAATGAGTTTATATCTCAATCTCTCGATTTGATCTTTACTCAAGCAAATAGAAATCATGAGTCTTTATCAAAGAGAGATAACTTGGATGGTACCAAAGACCAATATCCAGGTGTCAATCAATTTAAATCAACAACCAAAAGGTCGGATATTCTAATTGATTGAACAACGCACAATCTGTGATATTTCAATTATATAAACAAATATAATGCGGAATAGAAATAACACAGACACCAGAATTTTGTTAACGAGGAAACCGCAAATGCAGGAAAAACCCCGGGACCTAGTCCAGATTGAACACACACTATATTAAGTCGCTACAGACTCTAGCCTACTCCAAATTAACTTCAGTCTAGACTGTAGTTGAACCCCAATCAATATCACACTGATCCAAGGTACAGTTATGCTCCTACGCCTCTGATCCCAACAAGATGCTACGTACTTGATTTAGCTGATCTCACCCACAACTAAGAGTTGCTACGACCCAAAGTCGAAGACTTTAATAAACAAATCTGTATCACACAGAAAAGTCTATAGTAATAGATAAATCCGTCTCCCATGAATAAACCTATGAGTTTTGTTCCGTCTTTTGATAAATCAAGGTGAATAACCAATCAATAACCCTGACTTATATTCCCGAAGAACAGCCTAGTATTATTGATCACCTCACAATAATCTTAATCGACGCAGCGAAAAAAAGATATTGTGGAATCACAAACGATAAGACGAAGTGTTTGTGATTTCTTTTCTATCTTGCCTATCGGAGATATAAATCTCAAGCCAATTATTTCAATTGTACTCGTATGATAGAAACTGCAAGATCAAATCACACAACTACAAGAAAAGTAGTATCGATCTGGCTTCACAATCCCAATGAAGTCTTTAAGTCGTTAACCTGGTTTTAGAAGAAGAAAACTAAAGGTTAAAGGAGAATCGACTACAGCTTAGCAAGCTAGTATCACACGTAAAGTGTGGGGATTAGGTTTCCCAGGTGCTAGAATTCTCCCTTATATAGTCTTTCAAATCAGGGTTTGCAATCAATGTTAGCTTAGTAACAAAGCATTCAATATTCATTGTTAGATGAAAACCTGATTAGATTCAAGCTAATATTTCTCAACCGTTGGATCGAAAACTTAGCTTGTTATACACAAACGAAATGTTCAATTTTGGGTTGATGAACTGTACCCAAATATTAAAATTTGTTGGTTCAACAATAGTCAACCAAATGGTTAGCCATATGAACACTCTCATATCAACCATATTCTTCTTCACCATAACTAGTTCAAATGACTCAAATGAACTAGTTAGAGAGTTGTTCAATTGCTTAGATCTTATGTAACTACACAAGACACAATCAAAGCAAAAACGGTTTGATTCACTCGAATCGGTTCATTAACTTCATAGCCACGGTTCGCAAAAGCATTCCTTAGTTTATATAAACATGAGTTCAAGAACAACCGGTTTTAGATATAACCTACTCAAGTTCGCGGACTGGGTTCGCGGACTTAAGCTCATGGAAGGAGTACACAAACTCCAGCAGAAATTCTCGGGTCGAGAACTTCCACCAGTTCGCGGACTTGGCTTGCGCCACTTCCATTTCTCTTGATCAACAAAGTTCGCAAACTTTGGTTCAAGGAATAAGGACTTATACATATATGTGTTTCCACAACAATGCTTATATCCTACCAATGGTTATGTAATCTAAACTCTCATTTCAATCATTGAAACATTCTCAGAGAACGTTATATAGCCGTTATTCACATACCATTTTTCGTCAGAGTAATTTCCAAAGTGATCGAAACATATCATGACTTTCGTCACTAGGTAAAGATGAATTCGGTTAAAGCGAAAGCTTACCAACACATATTTCGAGAAATAGATAGGCGAGTTAAACTCGGCTCGAAATAGCAAATGTGTATAATGAAAGTCTATACGTCTAAACGACTTTTGTCTCAAGAGTAGGAGATAGAGTAAATAGACTTTTGAGTGACATATAATTTCAAATCTCCACATACCTTTTAGTCGATGAAGTTTCACTGGTTCCTCGAGTAGTCCTTCGTCTTGTATGATGATTGCCATGGAGTTCTTGAGGTCAACTAAACTTTTTATCCTAGTCCGAGACCTTTAGCTACATAGGCTAGAAATCAAGACTTATAGTTTTGATCACTAATATTGACAAACATGCTTGAGATAGCAACGCATGCGAGTTCGACCGAGCAATGCTCTAACAATCTCCCCCTTTGTCAATTTTAGTGGCAAAACTATTAATACATATTGAATACAAAAAATAAATAAATTAACTTTTGTAGCTCCTATTCCACATGTCTAATCTTCAACATTACTCAAAATCTTCGTCACTTCCATGTACTCCAATGATCCCAAAGGTTGTAAGTTTAGCATCATCGTTGTTGAAAATCCGTAGCTATAACAATAAGAAAACAAGAGTTTTCAATCATTGTTATACAGTGTCATAGTATCATTACACAGCGTCAATGTTCAATTGTATCACAACTTCAACAACAATACTATGGTGATATGTATCACTCCCCCTTAGTCAATACTCCATCTCACATGGAAACCGCTCCCCCTTACATAATGATCCGAAAACCATATGTATTTGTAGTTTGAACTACTTAGTAATTCTCCCCCTTTTTGTCAATAAAATTGGCAAAGGTACAAGAACGGGATCCTAATGAAATTTCCGAAAGAGACATTTCATGACCAAAAGAAAGAAACACACATCATCTTATTTAGATGCAATCATAAAGCCGAAGCTAAATGCATTCATCAAGGAGTTTAAAGATACAAGATAACCCCTATAATATTCCACAGGCGCACTCCCCACAAAGACATGGCAATTAAGCGCAAGTTCAAAAAGAACTCTCCCCCATAATATGTCATTCCCGAAAGAACAACAAGAGCGACCTTAATTTCGAAGGAAAAGAAGGATTTCTTCGGACATAACAAATCACATACAAGTATGAATTTGAATCCAAAATATTCAATTAAATTAACCACAAGAGAACCCATGATTAATTTAATCGAAATACACAATCAAACTAATCAAAAAGAGTAATCAATTTAATTGGCCATACTCACATAAGAGAATCTATGGAGCAATGACTAAGTTAATTATGAAAATAACCAACCCAATCAAAAGTGCTCAAACATAAGAAAACTTAAGGAGTCATAACTAAATAACCAAACAAGATGATTAATTTAGTTCAATATGCTCGTCATAAAGTACCTTATGGAACAACAACAAAGCTAACCATCAAAATAATCAACTTTGATTGTTTTAGTGCTCAACATAAGACACATTACGGAGCCTCACATTAATACACAAAAAATATGGATCAGGGAAGATCAATTACTGCGGAATACACAAGGATTCTTTCTATTTTCCATCACAATTTGCACCATGACATACAATAGACATACTCCTTGAAAAACAAAAGATTTTAACCTATCTTCCATCAATAATTGACGATGTAGGCTTAACTTTTGTATTTGTCAAAAGTCCATTCATTCCTTTATCAATATAAAAATATCGACTTACGAAAGACTTTACTTTTGACAAAATATGGGACAATCATAGTTCACGGACGCAAACACGCATATCCCATAAATAATTGCAATATATAAAACCATAAAGATTAATACTGCAAAAATCATCTTCCAAACAAGTTTAGAATTTAAACCAATAAATCTAAAAAACATGAAGATGAGAACGTTAGACATAGCTATGTGTAATCACAATAATGGCTATTCCAAACTCTAGTTATTCTTCTAACAAAAACAGAAAAATAGAAGATTTACTAGACACACTAATTCTTAGGAAATCATGATTCACTAAACCCGGTCAGCAACAAGAGATCGAACATGAATGAGTTCATCAGCTGCTTTCTTCAGTTCGTTTTTCAGAAAATATAGATTCCTTGTTGCAATTCCGAGTTGTTCCCGTATGATCTCAAAATATTGAAAAAGATTTCCTACCAGTAGTGAGGACATCTGAACTGGTAATTTCTTTTCATGATCAATAGCATGATGACATGTTATGAAAACAGGGTTTTCACGAAACTCGATAGTCTTGCCCTCCTTGACTTCATCAACTTTGTTGCTTCCATCCATTGTGCTCGTAAAAGAATCTTTTGACCTTATGGAACAATGTATCACCCTATGATACATGTATATATATACAGATGTTCCACAAAAACCCTAGGAACCGACGTCCGTGTGGGTCAGGCTTACGTGCACACTTGGTCATCAGATGTTCGTGGCCAAGTAGAATGGAGAGGCAAAGGAAAGCAAAGGATGAACCATTTTTGTTCCAAGAAGAGCATTTAGATAAACAGGAGCAAAGCTCAACAAATTTAATATCATCAATTCTAACAAAAAGTCATTCACCACTGACAGTATTCTCAAGGCAGATTTCTTGAGAATTATGAGCATCCTTCTTAATATATAAGAGGGATGCTACATTGAGCAGTCATGGCTTATTAGGATGAGCATTTTTATCATCATTATTGACTTCTTCTTTCTCTCCTTCAAGGGGATTTAGAGAACAATCACGCAACACAGCTGAAGGAGGTTTATCAAGAGAGGAACTAGAAATACCCGAGCCAGTAGATTTCCATGTCTTTTTGATGCCCCGTTTGAGTCTGTTTATGCTGACTTTAAGTTCTGAGACTTGATTATTAATATGTATGAAATCTGGAGCATGATTCTTGGAATAACAACCTCCTTCAGGGTGAAACACGGGACTCAACATTTCTTTCTTTCTCCTATGCCTTTTCCTCTTTGCATAAATATTTGAGAAGTTAGTTGCTCTATTGCCTTTTTTCCTTTTACCACTGTTGGCAGCAAAGTCAAGAAGGGACTTATCACAGTATCTTTCTTGATTGTCTAAAGTGTCGTTTGTACCAACAATTTGAGAGACAGGTTTAATAACTTCTTTAGACACCCATGCAAGAATGTTGCGAAGTTTTTCATTGCTTAAACGAAAATGACACTTTCGCTCAGGATGTCCTTTAATTCCGCAGTAATAGCAGTTAAAGGATTTATTCTCAACTGTCTTCATGTGAGTGGATTTAGCAGGAGAACAATCCTTGTCTTTAGTCACATTACAAGTTGCATTCGGTTTTTCACATGGGGAATTATCAATAGCTTTAACGAAATTGATCTTACTAGTTTTTGGAGCGCCTATTCCTTTATAGCCCAGACCACGTGTATCACGATGTTATTTACATGCTCCAATCATAGAAGACAATTTTGTAGAGCTAGAATTGAATCTTCTCAGATTCTCTTCCAATGATTTTACTTTATCAAGAGCAGCTGCAAGGTCAGTTTCCAAGGATTTTTCCTTGGCAAGGAGACTTAGTTCTTTGTCCCTAAAACATTTTTGTTGAGAATCATATCTTGCTTCAGCATCTGAAAGTCTTTGTTTCAACACACAGAGATTTCGGAGAAGATTATCACATTCATACCTCTTTGTGCGAACATCTTCATCACGATCTTTAACGATAGATTTTAAGAGTTTGTACCCACCATCATATCCTTTAAAGAGTTTTCTCAATTTTATGTTTTCTTGACAAAGAGGAGCCATGTATTTACTCAAGAAAGTTGCTGACTTTTTTTTTTCAAAGCACGGTCAAACAGCTTGATATATTGAGCAACTTCCTCATCGATACTTTTCCCTTCTTTTGAATCACTATCATATGAAAGATCATCCAACTGTTCATCAAGAGATTTTTCCCAGTCGAATGCAGATTCAGTCAAGGGACAAGAGACAAAGTTTTTCTTAGAGGCTTCAGGACTTTGAGACTCACAAGAGTGACTCTGAACTGATGTTGCGTTATCAGAGATTAAATCGTCCATCCTCAGATCGCTACAAACACAGACTTGTAAGGTCTTGAACGTGTTTGCCTGCTCTGATACCAATTGAAAAAGCGGGGGTCTAACAACCACACCCAATATTTCGCTTAGCAATCTGTATGGACAAACTCCAATATACTTTCTAGAGAATCAACTAGACAATCAGACTCGATCTAGATAAAAAGTATATCAATGAGTTTATATCTCAATCTCTCGATTTGATCTTTACTCAAGCAAATAGAAATCTGCGAGTCTTTATCAAAGAGAGATAACTTGGATGGTACCAAAGACCAATATCCAGGTGTCAATCAATTTAAATCAACAACCAAAAGGTCGGATATTCTAATTGATTTAACAACGCACAATGTCTGTGATATTTCAATTATATAAACAAATATAATGCGGAATAGAAATAACACAGACACCAGAATTTTGTTAACGAGGAAACCGCAAATGCAGGAAAAACCCCGGGACCTAGTCCAGATTGAACACACACTGTATTAAGTCGCTACAGACTCTAGCCTACTCCAAATTAACTTCAGTCTGGACTATAGTTGAACCCCAATCAATCTCACACTGATCCAAGGTACAGTTATGCTCCTACGCCTCTAATCCCAGCAAATGCTACATACTTGATTCCCTTAGCTGATCTCACCCACAACTAAGAGTTGCTACGACCCAAAGTCGAAGACTTTAATAAACAAATCTGTATCACACCGAAAAGTCTATAGTAACAAATAAATCCGTCTCCCACGAATAAACCTATGAGTTTTGTTCCGTCTTTTGATAAATCAAGGTGAACAGGAACCAATCAATAACCCAGACTTATATTCCCGAAGAACAGCCTAGTATTATTGATCACCTCACAATAATCTTAATCGACGCGGCGAAAAAAGATATTGTGGAATCACAAACGATGAGACGAAGTGTTTGTGATTTCTTTTCTATCTTACCTATCGGAGATATAAATCTCAAGCCAATTATTTCAATTGTACTCGTACGATAGAAACTGCAAGATCGGATCACACAACTACAAGAAAGTAGTATCGGCCTGGCTTCACAATCCCAATGAAGTCTTTAAGTCGTTAACCTGGTTTTAGAAGAAGAAAACCAAAGGTTAAAGGAGAATCGACTCTAGCTTAGCAAGCTAGTATCACACGTAAAGTGTGGGGATTAGGTTTCCCAGTTGCTAGAGTTCTCCCTTATATAGTCTTTCAAATCAGGGTTTGCAATCAATGTTAGCTTAGTAACAAAGCATTCAATATTCACCGTTAGATGAAAACCTGATTAGATTCAAGCTAATATTTCTCAACCGTTGGATCGAAAACTTAGCTTGTTATACGCAAACGAAATGTTCAATTTTGGGTTTATGAACCATACCCAAACATTAACATTTGTTGGTTCAACAATAGTCAACCAAATGGTTAGCCATATGAACACTCTCATATCAACCATATTCTTCTTCACCATAACTAGTTCAAATGACTCAAATGAACTATTTAGAGAGTTGTTCAATTGCTTAGATCTTACGTAACTACACAAGACACAATCGAAGCAAAAACGGTTTGATTCACTCGAATCGCTTCATGAACTTTATAGCCACGGTTTGCAAAAGCATTCCTTAGTTTATATAAACATGAGTTCAAGAACAACCGGTTTTAGATATAACCTACTCAAGTTCGCGGACCGGGTTCGCGGACTTAAGCTCATGGAAGGAGTACACAAACTCCAGCAGAAAATCTCGGGTCGAGAACTTCCGCCAGTTCGCGGACTGAGTTCGCGGACTTGGCTTGCGCCACTTCCATTTCTCTTGATCAACAAAGTTCGCAAACTTTGGTTCAAGGAATAAGGACTTATACATATATGTGTTTCCACAACAATGCTTATATCATACCAATGGTTATGTAATCTAAACTCTCATTTCAATCATTGAAACATTCTCAGAGAACGTTATATAGCCGTTATTCACATACCATTTTTCGTCAGAGTAATTTCCAAAGTGATTGAAACATATCATGACTTTCGTCACTAGGTAAAGATGAATTCGGTTAAAGTGAAAGCTTACCAACACATATTTCGAGAAATAGATAGGCGAGTTAAACTCGGCTCGAAATAGCAAATGTGTATAATGAAGTCTATACGTCTAAACGACTTTTGTCTCAAGAGTAGGAGATAGAGTAAATAGAATTTTGAGTGACAGATAAGTCCAAATCTCCACATACCTTTTAGTCGATGAAGTTCCACCGGTTCCTCGAGTAGTCCTTCGTCTTGTATGATGATTGCCATGGATTTCTTGAGCTCAACTACACTTTCTATCCTAGTCCGAGACCTTTAGCTACATAGACTATAAATCAAGACTTATAGTTTTGATCACTAACATTGACAAACATGCTTGAGATAGCAACGCATGCGAGTTCGACCGAGCAATGCTCTAACACTATGAACTGTTGAGTTCAAATAAGATACGTTCAGATCGATTGAATTTTGTTCTATTGAGAATTCTTGTTTTTCAATCGTGGATTGAGGAACTTATTTATATTGTAATAGTAGTAGAAACATTGATCCCAACAAGTATGATGGTTATCGAGGAGTGAAAGAATGAGGAACTGGAAATCGTGTTTGAACCAGTTCCACATTATGCGGGCGACTTGGTTAATGTCCATCCACTACTTTGCTAACTCCTTCAACTGCTTGCATGACTTACTCACAATTATCATCGTGGGTGTACACAAGTTTCGTAGGCTGCCAGACCAAAACCCTAGTGAATCCCCCCCCCCAATGTGACTTGGCTAGATCATGAGTCTTAGCCTTGGTGAGTCGAGCATAATGGATGAATGTGATATGCTCCGAGACTCATGGTTGAGAGTGAGATGTCTGTGGAGACAAAATATTGCACAGACGTCGTGTCTGATGAATTGTGATATATCATTCTACCAGTTGAGGCAATAACGATGTTCTGACAATTTGGATCAACGAGCATCCTATGAGATTGCTCGATCATGGACTTATTCTGATATGTCGAGTGTTTGACAGGAAATCAGAGGTATTGTTAAATTATGCAAAATGCCAATTCCTGATCTAATATTTCATGAATGATTGAATGACGAAGTGGAATCAGAGTATTAAATTCGATGGTTGTCCAATAAAATATTGGATGGTCGGACGTCCAACCATGTTTCTCAGTTGAGCAAAAATGTTGGTAACAGGACCGAACATTAAATATAAATTGAAATTTTGATTGTTGGATCAATATAAAAGTTATCGACGTTTATTGAATTATAGTAAATCTAAAACCCTAGTTTTTGAGAACTCTAGATCCTGGAGATGGAGAGTTGTCCAATGTGGGTGGAGATATATCGACCAATCAACGGGCATGAGAGCCCGCCTTTGGTTGTGGATGGACGTCCGAGCGTGCAACAATATCCTTGAACGAGGATTCATTATTGGAAAATCATGAAAGATATGAACTATTATTATTAAAATAATACTCCCTCTGTCTTTTTTTATCTGTCCTAATTTCTACTTTGGTCTGTCTTTTTTTTATCTGTCCGCTCTGTTTATAGACATACGTTTCCCTTAAACTATCAAATATACCCTTTATTTTTTATAATCATAAAATCATTTTTAATATAAACTTAATTCAAAATCTTAAATATTATCACCATATATAAGGGAAAAAATCTACTCAATACCTTTGTATTAATTGTCATTCCTTTTTTGAATAAAAACATTTATGGATAGTTATAAAATTCCTAATAAAACTTCTACTTATTCTTACATCCCGTTCTAATTATGGACTCTATAATAAAAGCAGTATAAGTTTGTTTTTATTTTCTTAAAATATTTCCTAAAATGATAATACTATCCAATCTATAATTTTTAATACTATTAGTTTTAGTTTTGGTAACAACATAACATTAAATAGGCTAGTCAAGGGTTAGTCACGACATTTTATAGGATTTCCTTAATATCTTGACAAAGTCAATTAGGACTGTTAATTTGAGACGGAGGGAGTAATAAAGAGATGTCGGACCGGCCTGCCATGATGGCCAAGGGACCGGCTAGGTCCGGTCATGGTGGTGCACGGGCCATCATGTCTCTCGCGCGTCCATTCCCTAAGGTTTCAGGTGTTTTGTTGGACGTTTGTGCAATTTTTGGATTTTCAGAAGAGTTTGATCTTGACTGAAATTCGTAATTTTTGCTTGACTGAGCAATTAGGGTTTTTTGCTTGCGCGTCCAATATTTATAATATTAAAATAATGTTATTTTAATATTATTGGTAAGAAAAAGACCTAATAGTCGTGGGATTGTTTTTTTTTGGAGAGTTGAGCAATATTTGGAAAAATATGGAAAACTAAGAGTTTGCTCGAACGAGGGAGTTTCAAGAGATGAGGGAAAATAATAAAATAATGTAAAAAAAAGAAGAGAGGCGTTGGACCATCCGCGGCTTGGTCGGCCGGCCGATGGGCCCGGTCCCATGCGTGCGCCTCTTAATCTTTATTTTTTTAAATTATTTTCCTTTCCTATTTGCATAGATCTTTATGTTTCCTCGTTCGTCCATATTTTTTGGTGCTTGTTCGTGCATTATTGATAAGTACACTCGCACCATTTTCTCAGGGCTTACTCGGTGGTGGCCCATATGCCTTAACATTGAATATTTATTACTAACCCATGGAATTCTGATGGGAAAAGCCGTGAATTTAAGTAATGAAATATTGTAGTAAAAATAGAAAATTTTCTAGGAATTCATTTAATGAATATTGCTCTAGAATTAATTGAATGACGGCTCTATACTAGCAGGTAATTTGTCTATGAGCATTATATTTATTCGAGACTCGAGGTATGAGGTGGTAGAAGCATCATACTCGTTCTGAATGTTCATTCTGCATAGTCAGGGGATATTGCTACATCCTAAATACGTTATTTCTCTATACTAGCAGGCAATCTATCTAGGAGCCACCCAATCATTCTCGATTTTATACAGAACTGAATACTGAAATTGTTCAGTATTGATGAAATATGTGAAATATTGAAAGCTCAGTTGAGAGGATTTAATGATTGCACATTTATGTATGCTCTGAAAGGTTATACACTCAGTTAGAGATTCATTATACGTGGTTTAGGTACGGTTCATACTTATTTAATAATTTATATTCCATGTGTGTAAATATCAAGCTAAACCATCTAACGGTGGATAACGATCACTTGTTTACCAAGTAATCTTAGCTTAAATCTCAAGTAGAATTTCATCTAACGGTGAATATTATTTGCTTGATTACAAAGCTATCTTAGCTTAAATCTTAAGCAATCTTCGATCTTGAAAGTCTATATAAAGAGAAGCTCTTGCATCTGGGAAAACTAATCCCAACACTTTGGTGTGTCCTAGTTGCAAACTATAGTCGATTCTCTCTTAACCTAGGTTTCCAGTTTTACTATGAAACATAATTAGGCTTAACAACTTAAAGACTTTACTTAGGGATTCGTGAAGCCAGGTTCGACTGTTTTATTTTTGATAGTTCGTATATCCTGATCTTATACTTCTATCGTTTTGATTTTATCTCCTTTCTGAGTTATCTCGAGTTTAGCTGTGACAGGTAAGATATCAAGTACTTCGTCTCAGATTTATGATTCCACAATAACTTTTTCTATGTATTAGTTAAGTTTATTGCGAGGTGAACAATAATTTAGGCTGCTCTTCGGGAGTCACAAGACCGGATTTTGAGGTTTGTTGATCTTTATGGTTATTGCAAAAGATTTCCTATATCACCTTGATCTTTGATCAAAACGGAAATCAGAATAGACTTACCTATGGGAGACAGATTTGTTTATAAGTCTTTACTTTAGGTCGAAGCAACTTCTAGGTTGTAAATGAAAAGGCTGGGGTCTAACAACCACACCCAATATTTCGTTTTGGCAATCTGTATGGATTAACTCCAATATATTTCCAAGAGAATCAACTAGACAGTCAGACTCAATCAAGGAAAATACATCCAAGAGTTATATCTTTGTTTCTCAATGTAATCAGCAAATCAAACAGATAGAAATCCGCGAGCCTGATTAATATGAGAAACAACTTGAACGGTACCAAAGACCAATGTTCAAGTGCCAATCAATTTATATCAACAACTAAAGGTTGGATTATCTAATTGATTGAACTATGCACAACTTGTGATATTCAATTATATAGAAAATATAATGTGGAAAAGAAATAACACAGACACCATAATTTTGTAAACGAGGATACCGCAAATACAGAAAAACCCCGGGACCTAGTCCATATTTGAACACCACATTGTATTAAGCCGCTACAGACTCTAGCCTACTACCAGTTAACTTCGGACTGGAATGTAGTTGAGCCCTAACCAATCTCACACTGATAAAGGTACAGTCGCGTTCCTTATGCCTATGAATCCCAGCAGGACTCTACGCACTTGATTACCTTAGCTGATCTCACCCGCAACTAAGAGTTTCTACGACCCAAAGTCGAAGACTTGATAAGAAAATCTGTCACACACTGAAAAGTCTATTGAATAGATAAATTTGTCTCCCACAGAAATACCTACGAGTTTTTGTTCCTTCTTTTGATAAATCAAGGTGAACAGGAACCAATTGATACACCAGACTTATATTCCCGAAGAACATCCTAGTAATATCAATCACCTCAGAATGATCTTCACCGTATGGAAGTGGAAAAAGATATTGTGGAATCACAAACGATGAGACGAAGATGTTTGTGACTACTTTTTATCTTACCTATCGGAGATTGAATCTTGAGCAAATCTTACTCGATACGATAGAACAAGGTAAGATCAGAACACGCAACTACAAAGAAAATAGTTGGGTCTGGCTTCATAATCCCAATGAAGATCTTTAAGTCGTTAACTTATAATGGTTTTAGAAAAACCTAGGTTAAAGGAGAATCGACTCTAGCCGCAACTAGTATCACACATGAGGTGTGGGAATTAGGTTTCCCAGTTGCTAGACTTCTCCCTTATGTAGTCTTCAAATCAGGGTTTGCAATCAAAGTTACCTTGGTAACAAAGTATTCAATATTCACCATTAGATGAAAACCTTATTAGACTAAAGCTAATATCTTTCAACCGTTAGATCAAACTTAGCTTGTTATACACAAATGAAATGTGACTTCATTTAGATATGGGTAACCGTACCTAAACGTGTACACCTTGTTGGATCAACAACAGTTAACCGAAGTTAGCCATATGAACACTTTCATATCAACCTTATTCATCTTAACCATAACTAGTTCAAATGATTCAAATGAAACCAGTTCTAGAGTTGTTCAATTGTTTATATTCAAATATACAAGATACAATTGAAGCAAAATCGATTTTGATTCACTCTAATCAAGTCATGAACATTATAGCCACGATTTGCAAAAGATTGCATTCCTTATTATATAAATGTATTAGTTCATGAACAAACCTATTTTAGAACATCATCCACTTAGGTATGCATACGGGTACGCGTACCTAAGTAGCCGGACCAAGTTTGGGTTTCGCCAGTACGCGAACTCGTACGCATACCATCCAAACTCAGCAGAAAATTCCGGACCTGAACCTTACGCCAGTACGCGTACCGGTACGCATACCAGGTTCCCGGACTTCACAAATCAACCAGTACGTATACGGGTATGCATACCATGGTTCCCGGACATGGATTACTTATATGCAAGTACGCACACTATGCTTAAATCCAATTGTTCTAAACTCTCATTTGTACCATTGAAACATTCTTGGAAGACGGGAATAGATGTCTCACACAAACTATTAGCTTCAAAGCAATTTTCAAGTGATTGAATGATTAATACGAAACATTCCGAGTTTACATCAAATGACTGTCTCACACAAATCATGTAAGATGTTACCAAGCGATTTTCACATGATCATCTTTTGACTTTCGTCAAGAACATAAGATGAACTTGGTTAAAGCGAAAGCTTACCAACACATATTTCGAGAAATATGTAAGCGAGTTAAATTCAGCTCGAAATATCAAATGTGTATAATTGAAGTCTATATAGCTATACGACTTTTGTCTCAAATAGGAGATAGAGTAGATAGACTTTTGAATAATAGATGAGTTCAAGTCTCCACATACCTTTTGTTGATGAAGTTCCACAAGCTCCCCTTAGTAGTTCTTCGTCTTCAATCGACGAACGCCGTGAAGTCTAATGCTCAACTACACTTTCTATCCTAATCCGAGACTTAGATATAAGTAGACTAGAAATCAAGACTTATAGTTTTGGCAACTAAACTTGACAACAAGCTTGAGACAGCAACGCTTGCGAGTTCGACCGAGCAGTGCTCTAACACTTAGGATCTAATTCTGAAGAGGTTAATCAAACTATTCCTAAAGATTTGATGATTGAGTAATATGGGTCCTTCATATATTCAGATCTAATCGATAAAATAGATTCAAGTTTGAAGCCATTACCAGATCTAGGGTTAAATGAGAAGAATATTGCTGTTTCTACTGAAAATACTGAAGGTACTGACAACAAGGGGGGAGGGATCTAGGTAACAATATATTAACACACAACTTTTATTTATCAATTACTGAAATTTTTACAAAGCAATCCATGCTAGCATACATAAGTCATAGTTATTTTGATATTCGTAGATAATTTGCATGGAATCATAGATAGCTAATTTCTACCCATGGACTAAAAATTACAGCTGCACTTAAAGTTACTAGTGACTGTTTTATAAAAATTGTACTCTTCACTGTCTTAAAGTTATTCTAACCTCATGAAAATCCTAACTTGGAATGCCCAAGGATGTGGATCAAAAAAACTAATCAACACTTTAAGTAGTTGATAAAGAACACACAATTGGGGGATATAAATTACTTCACCCAACCAATAGTGTCTGCTAAGGGGTGTTTTTGGGGGCAAAAATACTAAAATACCCTTCCCTCAAAATAAAAATCAAAAAACAAAATCATATCCCCCATTTTCATCTCCACTTCTTATTAATCTCTTTTAGGGTTAGAGCTTTGAAACCCAAATATTCCCCATTTCCTTTCAAATTCTAAATTCTACCCACTCCCTTTCAAATTCTCTTCTCCTTTTGTGCCGGCTCCTCACTTTGGATACGATTTTTTTTTTTTTACATTCGGAAGTGATGAAGACCATGCCGGTAGTGATGAAGATCATGCCGGAAGTGATAAAGGCATGCCGGAAATTATGAAGACATGCCGTAGTGATGAAGACATGCCGGTAGTGATGAAGACCATGCCGGTAGTGATAAAGATCATACCGGAAGTGATGAAGACCATGCCGGAATTGATGAAGACCATGCCGGAAAACGGTGACGGCATGCTTGGTAACTAACATTCAATGCCGTAACTAAATGCCGGCATGCTCGATAGAAATCTATCAATGCCGGTAGTCAAGTGAAAAAAAAAATTCAACTTTCTGGATACTTAACATAATGTGCCGGCATAGAAATTAAAGCAACATACTATGCCGGAAAACGGTGCCGGCATGCTCGAGAATTAACTAACTGTGCCGGCAATGGACTGATTAAAACCAGAAAAAAATCAAAACAGAATAGGTCGAACACAGCCGGGAGGGGCTACGCCCCCTCGGAACCCCCCCCCTGGATAGCGTTCTGAAAAAAATAACTTTTGTACCGGCATAGTTTTTGGGTTGAATACTATGCCGGCTTGAATTTCAAAATGAGGGATAAGCTCGGTGCCGACATGGACGTGGTATGAATACCATGCCGGTATGGCTGCTTCCGACATTGTATTCATACCATTCCATGCCGGCACCGAGATTTTTCAGCTGCAAAAATGGTGGATTCAAAGAAAAAAAATCAAATTTTCAACCTCTTATCAGCAATTATCTCTTCACAATCATCCTCCATTTTCACCAAAAAAAGTTTCCTCTCAATTTTTTTCCCTCTTTCTACTCTCACCTCACTCACCCAAATACAAATAAAAACATACACTAATCTTTTAACAAATTCTTAAGATTTTTCTTAATTATTATTAACCACTAATCCTGATTAGTGAGGGGTGGATTAGGAATTACTTAAAATGCTTAGATAAGGGGTGACCCTGATTTGATATTTGGATCCAGTTTTTGTCCTTTTCCTTTATCCCCCAATTATTTTCAATATCCCCCAATTACTTGTTCTTGATAAACTCTGAGAACCCAAATGTTGTTTTCTTGTCAAAAAAAAAACAACAACAAAGATCTGCAATTAGGAATTTTTTATCTAATTTTCCAAATGTTTTTATAGTAGACTCGGTGGGCATAGTAGGGGGGTTAGCTATGGCGTGGGTAAATGGTTTTAATTTTGGAATAATGAATTCTAATATTAATATAATAAATGTCCTTGTTAAGACCAACTTTTCTGAAAAAGAATAGTTGTTAACATGATTTTATGGTTCTCCCTGTCAACCATCTAAGCTAGAATCTTGGAGATTTTTGGAAGAAATCTTAGTTAGAGTTAATTACAACATCATAGCTTGGATGGTGATAGGTGATTGTAACCAAGTCCCGTGTAAGGAAGATAAACACGGAAGCAATCCTTTTGTTGAAAGTGAAACAAAACCTTTTAAAAGGCTCCTTGTGAGATCTTCCTTATAGGATTTTGGTTATGAAGGAGCAGCTTTTACTTGGAACAACCATAGAGAGGGGGCTGAAATATCCAAGAAAGACTGGATAAAGCTTTTGTAAATGCTACATGGCAAGATCAATAAATAGATTCCTCTCTAAGGGTTCTGGTTCAAGTAGGATCTGACCATTGTCCCTTATTGATGAATATGGAAGGGAAAATTTTGTTGGAATACTGATAATGAGGAACCAACAATCTCCATGATTAATAACCTATACAACCTAGGGAATCAACTAATTTTTTGGGAAAAAAAATATTTTTGGTTTACCAAAAAAAGAAATTAAGAAGTTTCTTTCTGAATTAGATAATTTAAACAAGAAAAAAGTAAGTAAACAAATTCAAAAACAAATAAACTTTAAAATGTTATGCTTAGAACAGTTTTATGATACTGGAGAAGAGATAGCTAGGCAGTTGTCTAGAGATAACATTGTGAATTTTGGAGAAAGAAGCACAAGATATTTTCACTTAGAAACTTTAAAAATAAGGAAGAGAAACAGAATTGACTGTCTATTAAACTATGATAACAAAGAAGTTAAAGATAAAAAACAAATCGCAGATGAGCTAAAAAAATATTTTGATTTTTTTTTCACAGCTTTGCCTACTGATGAGAATGAGAATTTATTTTCTCATCTATCAATATGAGTAACAGTAGCGGATAACAAGTTTTTAATGATAATGCCCACACCGGAGGAAATTTGGGATGTGGTTACAAACATGAAGCCAAACAAATCACCTAGGCCGTATGGGTTTCCAGTTTGTTTCTTTAAATATAACTGGTCTCTAGTAGGAGATCAACTGGTAGGGTTAATTTAAGAGTTTTGGCTAACAAAAAAAATAAATCCGGATCTAAATAAAATATTTATTTTCTTAATTCCAAAAACAAAAGAACCAAAATCACCCTCTGACTTTAGACCTAATTAGTCCATGCAATATCCCTTATAAGGTTATATCTAAACTATTAGCTAATAGAATGAAAAGCTTACTTGACAAGCTAATTTCTCCTTTCCAGCCAGCTTTATTGTCTAACATGCAAGTTACTAATAACATCTTAGTGGCTCATGAGCTGATTTATGCAATTAACCAAAAGAAATCAAAAATTGGGGGATTGGTGTTAAGATTTACATGTCGAAAGCATTTGACAGGGTAAGTTGGGACTTTTTGTTAAAGGTAATGGAAAATTTAGGTTTCTGCAAGTATTGGTGCAAGTTGATTCAACAATGCATGTATCACAACTGCATCCATTGCAATTTTGTTAAATGGAGATGCATGAGATTTTTTTAAGCCTTCAAGAGGATTAAGATAGAGGGATCCACTCCCCCTACTTATTCCTAATTTTCATGGAAGTTTTTTTAGGATTAATAATAGCTAAACAATAATAAAAAATAATAATACATAGTATAAAAATTAGTAGGAATAACTCCCTAATCAATCATCTGTTCTTTGTAGATGATTGCATCATTTTTACAAAAGCAATTCTGCGGAGTTTCAAAAATTTGTTGAATGTCTTGCATGAATTTAGTTTGGCTTCGAGACGAATGATAATTTTGAAAAATCTGTTTTTTTTTTAAACTCATCCAAAACTTAAAAGAATGATGTCCAAATTGTTGAGAATAAAGAAAATTGACATAAAAACTCTTATTTGGGAGCACCTCTCTTCATTGACAAATCAAAACTCAAAACTTTTGATTTCATTGTCAGTAAGATGAAAGAGAGAATAAAAGGTTGGAAGAGTAAAATTCTCAGCCAACCAAGTAAATTGATACTTAAGAAATCAGTTCCGTCTAGCATGCCAATCTACCAGATGGGATGCTTTAGGCTTAGTTTGGTATTGCTGTGAGTTTTGTAAAAGCGCTTTTCGGCTGTGTGTTGTTGTGCTCTGTATAAAAAGCAATTGTACGTTTGGTAAAATATAAATTAAAGTTAAAGCTGATTAAAAAAATGAGGAAATTGTGTTTGGTATCAGGTTCAACTATTGTTGTTGTAGCAAATGACAAAAACAGACATGTTTTTGAAAATATTTTTATTAAATTTTATTAGATATATAATATTAATTTTCTTTATTTTATTTTACCTTAGGAAAGAGAATACAAAAAGGAAGAATAACAATCCCTAACCTATGGAAAAGAAATTCACCCACCCTAATGATCGCATCCATTGCTATCCATGTAGTTCCGCAACCTCTTCAGAAACTCTACGATGTCACTCTCCAGCTCTCCCAAAGTGGAAAAAGCAAGAGTGCCAAACCCGTAGCCCCAAGCCTTGTATTTCTCCAGGTATGTAGTGTTCTTTCGTGAAACAACATTGCTAATTGCCTGGCCAAGCCTGAAAGCACGGACGCCTCCTGTGAAAGGTGATACTCCAGTTACACCCCCACACACATCATACCCATTATCCCAATTGTAAACAAGGATGTCTGCAGGCCTTAAAGTTGAACCATCATTCAAGAGAAACCCCAACACCACCTTCTTTCTTGCTGGAACACCTGCACGAAAACACATGTCAACAATAGTGTCTCGGACAAGATCATGTCTGAACTTCAAACCAACCTCATGGGCACAATGCAAATCACCGAAAACATCCATCTCTCTATCACTAAAAAGGGCAAACACCTCCCTCCACAAACAAAGGGATCCCAAGTCTGTACCGGATGACAACACTGAATTGCCTAGATCCCAACTCATGGTTAATTAAATATTTTATTATTAAATATATATAATAAAATGACCCTTAGTTTGGAAATAAAAAAATAATAATTTTTAAAGAATAAAAAATTGGTGATATATAAATTTAAGGGTCATTTTTGTCATAAATAAATAAAATATAGAAAAGGAAAATAAAAAATCAAATTATGGTGGGACCACAATTTATGCTTTTGGAGCTTTTAAAAGCTCCTTCTCCAAAAGTTTTAAAATATGAGGAATTTTGGAAGTGCTTTACATAAAAAGCACTTTGAAGAAACTTTACTGAACACTAAGATGAAAAATTATTACTATAAATACGTTTTGAAAGTGCTTTTGAAAAAAAAACAAATTACCAAACTCAGCCTTAAACTACCCAAGAAAGTTTCAGCTAAAATTAACTCCATCCAGAGAGACTTCTGGTTGGGAAAGAAAGTAAACTCCAAGGGCCATTTATAAAGTCTTGGAAATTTATATGTATATCTATAACCATGGGGGATTAGGTTTTAAAGATGCTGAAAAATGAACCAGGCAATGATGGCTAGACGGCCTGGAGATTGCTTACCCAATCAGATTCTTGGTTGGTGAAGCCGTTTAAGTAAAAACATTTCAAGAATAAATCAATGTTTTCCATAAAAAAATATGCTAATTCGTCATGTGAAAAGACGAGGGTACCCAACCACAATATTTTATTTATCAACCTATAAGTCCTCTTCTGAATGTGATCGTCTTGGACAGAGTAAAGACAATACAACAATTCGGTTCACACTTCGTGTGATCGTCTATGGATACGAGATCGAGACAATACAACAACAAGATCACTTGTGTGATTGACTATGGATACAAGATCGAGACGATACGACAATAAAGTGTGTACTTGATAATAGGTTCGGTAATAACCAAAAATCTATAGTATCAATATAAAGAATTACGGAGTTAACGTACTTGTGCATTTTACTTAATTATAATAACAATTATAATGCGGAAAACAAAGTAAAAGACACAACAAGATTTTGTTAACGAGGAAACCGCAAATGCAGAAAACCCCCGGGACCTAGTCTAGTTTTGAATACTCTCAGAATTAAGATGCTATAAAAAATCTAATACCAACTTCGTATAGTTGAGACCAAGCAGACTACCCCTAGCTACTTAGTTCCCTCAGTATCCCTGCGCCTTCGACTTCTAGACTCACGCACGTGAATAACAAGCCCTTTGGATCATATTCCAAATAGCAAAGGAAGAATCTGTTTGGTAACCACTTTAATCGATCTTGATAGAAGATATTAATGAGTCATTGACAAAGGCTCTTATGTTTAATCTAATAAACTCTTTTGTATGGTTAGATCAATCTATCCAATGACTAGCAAAATAATCAAGTTTAGATTCGCCATCAATCGATATAGATCACAAAGAGAAACTATAGAGAGTTGTCGATCTCACGCAACTAATCAATCAGATTTATCAAAGATAAACTGATTCTAGTTGGATCCCAGCTGATCAAGGTTGTGCACTAAATCCACAAGATATGAAAACTAATAAATTTTCTTCTTCTTTAAATCTTCTATTGCCTTCAAAAACCTGCACAATAACACTTGAATCCTCTTGTGATCAATCACACACACAACGGAGTCTGTTAACAATGGATTATCACAAGATGTTTTTAGATCTAACAACAGTTCTAAAGATCCCGCCGATACTTTGATCTAGTCTGAGTGGATCTTATATCAGAAGAGAAGATTCTCAAGAATAAACAAACTAGGTGCAATCAAAGTTTCAACAACTGTTAGTCAATCAAATCAATAATCGAAAACTACAATAACAATGCAATCTGGTTTCCCACCAACGGTACTCGTAGAGCTTCTTGATCCCACCGAAGTCTTTAAACGAGCGGTCGTAAGAGATTTCACCTAATTAGGATACTTTCCTCTCTGAATAGACAGATCCACCAGAAACAACAAGACATGAAGTTTTCCTGGCTCTTAAGATAGTTTGCAAGAAATGCAAACTTAGGTATTTATAGACCAAGGTTGTTTGGACACCAAGGAATTTCCAAAACCGAAAATATTCTTAAGATATGCAATGAATGCCCAAATTCGGTTTTCCCAATTTCAATAAATGTAGTCCAATATATATTTCCAAAATATCTCATAGAAAATCTCCAATCACATGGATCGGTTCTACCTAAACATGGTACCTACTTGTGATCGGTCATACCAATTACAAGGATCGGTCACAAAACCTTTTATGATTGGTCATACCAATTACCAGAATCGGTCACACCAATTACAAGGATCGATCATACCATCTCATGGTGATTACTTAGGATCGGTTACACCAACTACCAGGACCGGTCATACCAAATCATAAGTCTAGGTATTATGATCGGTTATACCAAGATACATAACCTGAGTTAAGATCGTTTCTACCAACTCACACATATTGGTCATCCAAAGAATATGCAATGAATAGCCGAACCAATCCTATTGATTTCCCTTTCAAATCATGAAACAAGTTCACGAAGCTACTTCCTTTAAAAAATTGTAAAACATCGTTTCCTAGGATGAAATCTTCACCATAAACCCATACACATAATCATAAAACTTTATACAAGATTATGTCGATGTCATATCTACGAAGTTCAAAAGATAAGCGTTATACTTCGTAATATAATTCCTTAATACTATGACCAGGCTATTATGATCATGTCTATCCACTAAAGTATTATTTATATACAAGATTTGCATGTTATGTTTTCAATATAGCCCGACTTTAAAGATACGTGAGAAATTGAAACAAGTTCAAGTCAATATTACTAACCTCAAGTGGAAGGATGATGTCGTCTTTGTAGTCGTTACTCCTTCTCATTCTTCAGGAATTCAGAGTAATACTTGTATGTCTCAACATTCCTAGACTTTCTAGTCTAACCTAAACGAAGTTGACTCTAGTATTTAATCAAGCGAATCTAGATGAGTTTTGATACTAAAATATGACAACCAAACTTGACATACCAACGCTTGGTGAGTTCAACCAAGCTATGCTCTAACATTATGGATATGGAAATGTGTTTTGCAGGGAATAAATCTGATTCACAAATATCTTTGTTGGGATGTTGGATATGGTCAATCCATTAATATTTGGAATAACTAATGGATCCTTGATCTTGAATTTACTCTTGATCAACTTTGTTCAGAAAAGAACAGTTCGTTAACACTTGTATCAGATCTGATTAATCCTGATATAAATAAGTGGAACCAAAAACTAGTCAATGAATCATATAATTGCACAATCTATTTTGAATATCAACTTGTTTTTAGATAGGGATGAAAACTTAGAAGATGGAAATTAAACAGGAATGACATCTTCTCAGTAAAATCCCTTTATAATAGACTATGTGGAATGCATGATAGTGATAGAATTAAAGAGTTATTCTGGAAAACAAAATTATCGCAGAGAATAATTTTTTTGTATGGAAATGTCTGAATGATGCTTTACCAATTAATCAGATTATCTCATGTTATATGCCTGATGTAGATGAGAATTGCATATTCTGTCATGATCATATTGAAACCTTTGAGCATCTCTTTTTTGAACGTGTTTATGTTAAATCATTATGGAACCTCCCACATTTCTCTGGGGGAGTTAATAGTAATACAATGCCTTTGTCTTTCAAGGAACACTATAATCAATGGTAGGTAGGAGGGGATAAATTAACTGAGACATGTGCAACTAAATGCTAGTTCATATGGAAAGAAATGTGCAACAAAATATTTGAAGAAAAAGCTACATCTTTTTTACAACTTTCAATTACAGTTCAGAGACATATGAACTATTAGGGTACTACTCAAGGAAATATGAACCAACAAACAAGTTGTACTAACTCAGTAGCATAAAAAAACGTCCCCTGGAAATTACCTGACTCTCAGTGCAACAAGATTAATTATGATGCCTCTTGGGTATCAGCTATTGATAATGTTGGATATGGACTAATTCTGAGGAATGATGTAGGTGATGGAAAAGCATCGAAGTCTGGAATACTCAAAGCTTCGTGCCAAGAAAAAGCCGAAGCTCTAGCTTTTCTACAGGGTGCCAAATGGGCCAGATATAAGTGCATATCATGTTTCTAGTTAGAGGGTGACTGTGAAAGAATGATTAATTTCATTAAAGGAAGGGATACTACGATGAACTGCTGAAATCAGAGGATTGTGAAAGAGGCTAAAAAGATGTTGGAAGAATGCAATAATTTTTTGGGTTTCAAGTTCATCCACTGAACTGGCAATTGGGTGTCTGAAAAGTTGGCGGCGGAAGCTATGAAATCTTCAATTTTTAGTGTTTGGAAAGAAGATATGCCTGCCTTCTTAGATAATCTTATTAGAGCAAGGGATATGGGTAGTCTCCAAATGGAGACTAACTAGTTCATATGAAAGACTGCTAGCCCATATGAACGAGTGAAGCCACTATGGGCGAATATAAAAGAAGCACTACACGGGAGACCGTCCCCCGTTAATAATTTTGTTTGAAAACAAACGGCATATGGTCCCCCGTCTAGGGATAAAAAAAAAAGTAAACGGGGTACTGTCCCCCGTCTATTCAACATCTCGAATAAACAAGATTTTCTCCTGGATCTTTTTCATTCTTCATTCACGGTTTCTTTTTTTTTCATCTTGTCCCTTTCACTCTTAGTTGATCATCCTCAAACAATCGAAGTTCTTGCGAAATCAAATGTAACCCACTGATTAACCAAAATAGGTAAATCTAAATAACCCAAAAACTCGTTTTTCTATATCAATTTCATCATATAATTGAGTTTTTGGTATAAGTTGCCCTAACTTTTTTTTTTCCAATTTTTTTGAAGGTTTTGAGCGAATTCATCAAATTAAAGGTATGATTATGGACCTAACCTCTTGTTTATTATTTTAATGTGATTGATTTATGATTGTTAGTTTTATTGTTATGGATAATTCATGACACTTGTTTTAGGGTTCATATAGAAAACAATGGATTATACTAGTGTGTCTTCTAAAGGTGAAGAAAATCATGTAAGCAATACTCTTAACATGGAAGACGACGAACATTGGATTAGATTTAGGGGTGGATGGAGCAATATGAATAATTTGTATGAAATTGTATGTCAAAATGAAAAGTGTAAGTCATTTATAAACAATTGTGGATTGGGTCGGTTACTTGAGATAAATGTTTCGAAAGATGATCAACAACTCACACATGCAATTGTTGAGCGGTTTTGAAAATCTACAAATACTTTTCATTTTCCTACATTTGAAATAGGGATCACCCCCAATGACTTCTCTTGGTTGACGGGTATAGAAGTAGGAAAAGGAGTAAAGCTATAATATATTGATTGGGGTGTGAAGGAAAATATGGAAGTTTGTGTGGAGTATGTTGAAAACGTTTTGCCCAATTATTTTCGATAAACAAAATGAAAAGAAAGCCGCAGAAAAGAAGAAAGCACTAGAAACCGGGAAAGGGAAAGGGAAAGCCCAAGCAACCGAGCAAGGAAGTGATGATGAAGAAGATATTGATGGGAATCGGGAACCAAGTGATAATGAAGAAGAAATTGGTGATAACGAGGAAAAAATAACTCATGGTCTTGATGTATTCTCCTATTTGAAGAAGAGAATTGGTGGTATCCAATGTGTATATTTGTGTGATTGGTTGAAGACATTTCAAGAAAAGGGTGGAGCCGCTATGGAACCATATTGGGATGAAATTATTCGGGTTTTTCTTTTATGGATGATTGGTCAAGTGCTTATGCCAAATAGTGTATCTACCACAAAGGTAGGATGGTTATGTAACTTTGAGAATTTAGATTTAGAAAACATAAATAGGTTTGATTGGGGATCTCCCACGTTGGCTTGTCTTTAGATTTAGAAAACATAAATAGGTTTGATTGGTGTAATCATAACCGTGTTCATGCTTGTATAACTCGTAGCACTCATCAAGGATGAAGGGTCTCCCATGTATCTTGTGGAATTCACACCAACCACGTATCAACTACAATGTAAACTTATCATATTAGTATTCATTTGCAAACAAAATCAGCAATACGTACGAAACAAAAATATTTACCGTGTGCTCGACTCCATAACCACTTATTCGTCCTCCTCGAAATAGTTTTCCAAGAACGGCGACAAATAGCCTAATATCTTTCTTTATAGCACATATTCGGTTTTCTAAACTAGTTTTGTTTCTCTCATTTGGGTTACCTTTCATTTTCTCGATAAACAATGGAATAATTCGATTCCAATATTTGTTTTTTCCTTGATGCACACCAACACTACCGTCACCCATTATTTCTATACGTGTTTCGCAAAGAGCTACATCTTTATCCGCAGTAAATTTAATTTGTTGCTTCCTACGATATTTTTGGGTTGAAGTAGTGGGTGTTGGTGAAGAAGACATGGATGGAGAGTGTTGAATCGAAAGGAAGTAGAAAACTTCAAAACTAAAATGGAGTAGAATGAAGTTGAGTTGGAGTAGTGGAATGAAGAAAAAAGAGTTGGAGTGGTTGGTTTTATAGGCTGAAATGTAGCTGTTGTGGGGAAAAAAATTCAAATATCAAACGGGAGACAGTCTCCCGTTTGCGTCTTAAAAACTCATTAAACGGGGGACAGTCCCAGTAAAAAGGAAAAAAAAAAAAACAAAAACGGGGGACTGTCCCCCGTCAAGACTGAAATTTTATTATAAACGGGAGACAGTCTCCCGTTTGTTGTTCTTTTCTCTAACGGGGGATAGTCCCCCGTCTAGTGTTACACTCCCAACCACTCGTCCATATGAACGAGTGCATGAACGTGTTTGGGGGAAAAGTGAGGTAAAGACTGCCCATATCAGCCTCTAATCTGCTCAAATTGGTAGTGCACTCCTTCATTCGAAAGAGTGACACTACCCATAGCCCTTGCTCTTAGGATAGACAAAAAGAGTAGCTCAAAAGAAGATAATAGTAGCATTGCCAATGTAATAGGCAGAACTACTTTCGCTGTGTATTTGTTTCCGTTTCTCGTTTCTGGGCTATAAATGTACTAAAAGATAATTTTCCCTGAATTAAACAGAGTCTGGGCTATAAATGTACCCAACGATAATTTTTCTAGAATTTGTAGGGGCCACTCAAAAGAAATTAGGGGCCACTAATAAGACAAAATAGGGTCACCCAAACCTAAATTGAAGGTAGCCCTTAACTCGCGTAATTCGTAATGGCCAAACTACCCTTCAATAATCGGTTTTTAAGAAGACCAATTCGCTTCCGAATTTCAATCGGGTACAACATTACATCTTTTTGTATTTTTTTATTATTGAGTTTTTGAGTCATAAAGAAGAAGAAGAAGGAAAAACCACCATGAACCACCACTATATTCGGAGGTTTATATTGTTACTCGAACCTCCGAATATAAAGTGGCCCAAAAATCAGATTTTGGAAAAAAAAACTCAAAATTTTGAGTTTTGTACTAGTCATGATCGGGAATACCAAGTAACTCATTTGACTTCCGAATATGTGTTGGCTCCCAAATGAGAACCACCACGAGCCTTGGCATATAAAGCTTTGGAACCACCATGAGCCTTGGCATATAGAACCTTGGCACTACTATATTCGGAGGTTTGTTACTCGAACCTCCGAATATAAAGTTTTTCAAAAATCAGATTTTGGAAAAAAACTCAAAATTTTGAGTTTTGTACTAGTCATAATCGAGAAGACCAAGTAACTCATTTGACTTCCGAATATGTGTTGGCTCCCAAATGAGAACCACGATGAGCCTTGGCATATAGAGCCTTGGCACTACTATATTCGGAGGTTTATATTGTAAATCAAACTTCCGAATATAAAGTGGCCCAAAATCAGATTTTGAAAAAAAACTCAAATTTTTGAGTTTTGTACTAGTCATAATCGGAAGACCAAGTAACTCATTTGAATTCCGAATATATGTTGGCTCCCAAATGAGAACCACCATGAGCCTTGGCATATAGAGCTTTGGAACCACCATGAGCCTTGGCATATAGAGCCTTGGCACTACTATATTCGGAGGTTTATATTGTAAATCAAACTTCCGAATATAAAGTGGCCCAAAAATCAGATTTTGAAAAAAAAACTCAATTTTTTGAGTTTTGTACTAGTCATAATCGGAAGACCAAGTAACTCATTTGACTTCTGAATATGTGTTGTCTCCCAAATGAGCACTACTATATTCGGAGGTTTATATTGTATATCAAACTTCCGAATATAAAGTATTCGGAAAATATAGTTTGCGCACACTTCCGATTGTGCAACAAAATTCAATAGTTTCAATATGTAACATTCCGTTCGGTTGCAAATCATCGTTAAATTCATAAAGATAACTAAGAAAACATTCATAATCCATAAAACATAGTTTAAGAACATAGTTTAACCATCTACAAACCATACACATAGTTTAAGAACATATAATCCGATCCATAAAACGACATAATCCAACACCAACTATGAAACCCATAAACATAGTTTAAGAACATACAGCTCCTTGTGCAGCTCTTGGATCTATACCTTGTTGAGTGCCTTGTGTAGCACTTGCCTCTAAACCTTCTACAACTCCTTGTGCAGCACTTGGTTATACACCTGGTTGAGTACCTTGTTGGGATTCATCTTGAGGACTAGAATTTGCATTAGCACTCCTTGCTCTCCTAGCACTAGTTGATACCTTCTTAGACCCTTCTACACGAGGCCCTAAGTCAGTTGTCTTGGGGGCTTGATTAGCTCGACTTTTCCTAAACAACAAAATAAAGAACAATGGGTTCGTAAGAATCTGTTTACAAACTACAAAAGTGGAAGAAAAAGTACATTAATTGGACCCGAATATACACAATCGTGCGAAAATTAAAATTAAAAACTACCGGTTATAAATATTCGGTAGTAAGGGTTCAATACTACATTCCAATTATAAACAATCGGAAGGCAAAGACAATATTGTTTCTCCGAATACACCATAATCGGATGATAAACAAATGTATTATCTACCGAATAAGCATCATTTGTATTACAGAGAATTCTTAAGTTGTATTCTATATAATCGGAAGTATATCAAATTTCATGTTCTTCCGAATATTAAAACATATATATTCGGTAGTAAATTGACTTCCGAGTACGAGTCTCTACGTCTTCTAAACATAATGTATATTCGGAAGTCAAAAAAAATCTAACTTCCGAATATGTCCAATTTATATCTAGTGAGACACAGTGTTATATATTCGATAGAAAACCTAAAAATATTTCTTCCGAATATAGTTGATGTTCTTCATTTCTGATGAACACGACCATATTCGAAAGTTTATTAGCATGCAAATCTTCCGAATCTGGGTAAATAACCGAAAACCCTAGTGTTTTTTTTTTCATCAATTCATCAAATTAGAGCGATAGAAACCAAAATATGATTGAATCTTACCTAATTGGAGCTATTTGGAGTTGCCCGAGAGTTTGACTATCAGATTCACCGCCTCCAATCACACCTGCGGCTTCATCTTCTTCGTGTTCTTCGCGTTCTTCGTTTTCTCCGCGTCTACAATCTGTTTATGTTTTAATCTTTCTGCAAAATTTTGGTTGAAATGAAAAAAAAATTGGTTGAAGAAGAGGAGAAGAAGAATAGTTGAAATGAAAAAATTTTGATTTTTATTTGATTTATTATGGGAAGGGCATGAAGGTAACTTCATATCATATATGGTATCCCTTAACTAGTGTCCTTGGATGGGTATAAATGAATGGCCCCTAATTCTTTTTGAGTGGCTCCTAAAAATGCTAGGATAATTTTCCCCGAATTAAACAGAGACTGGACAAACCCCGATATGGCGAACCATGCTCGCGAGCCTTTGGTTTAGTGGTGCACCGTTTGAGCGCTGCAGCTGACCGATGACTGACCTCGTAATAACGTAAACACTCTCCTCTTTTCCTCTCTCCTCGTACAACAGCGGTGACTGGTGAGGGAAAGGAAGGGAAAATATAAAACAGCGCCACCATTGAAATCCCTTCTTTCTTCTTCTTCATCATCATCAGTCGAAAAACCTAAATTCATTTCAATGGATTCGCAGCTTCATCAAGCTCAGATCGCTGCGATCTTAGGTCCTGATTCAAGCCAATTTGAAACCCTAGTTTCTCATCTTATGGCAGCAGGGAATGAACAAAGGTCACAAGCTGAAAATTTATTCAATATCTGCAAACAAGATCATCCAGATGCTTTAACACTTAAACTTGCTCATGTTCTTCAGAATTCTCCTCATCTCGAAGCCAGAGCTATGGCTGCAATTCTTCTTCGAAAACAACTTACTCGGGATGATTCTTACTTATGGCCTCGTCTTTCACAATCCACACAATCAGCCCTAAAGAATCATCTTCTAATTTGTGTTCAAACTGAAGAAGCAAAATCAATCTTAAAAAAGCTTTGTGATACAGTTTCTGAGCTTGCTGCTGGTATTTTACCTGAAAATCAATGGCCAGAATTACTTCCTTTTATGTTCCAATGCGTTACTTCTGATAATCCACGTCTTCAAGAGTCTTCTCTATTGATGTTTGCTCAGTTGGCACAGTTTATCGGAGATACCCTAATTCCACACATTGATACTCTTCATAGAGTGTTTTTACAGTGTTTGGCTTCTTCTTCTAGTCCAGATGTTCGAATTGCTGCACTTGGAGCTTCGATTAATTTTGTGCAGTGTTTGACGAGTCTTTCTGATAGGGATAAGTTTCAAGATCTTTTGCCAGTGATGATGAAGACGTTGACAGAGGCATTGAATTCTGGTCAAGAGGCAATTGCTCAAGAGGCGCTTGAGTTGTTAATTGAGTTGGCTGGAACAGAGCCAAAGTTTCTAAGGCGGCAATTAGTGGATGTTGTGGGATCTATGTTGCAGATTGCTGAGGCTGAATCACTGGAAGAAGGCACTAGGCATCTTGCAATCGAGTTTGTGATTACTCTTGCAGAGGCAAGAGAAAGGGCGCCTGGAATGATGAGGAAATTGCCACAATTTATTAGCAGGTTGTTTGCGATTTTGATGAAGATGTTGCTTGATATAGAGGATGATCCAGCATGGTATACTGCTGAGACTGAGGATGAGGATGCTGGAGAGACTAGTAATTATAGCGTTGGGCAAGAGTGTTTGGATCGTCTTTCTATTGCGTTGGGAGGGAATACAATCGTTCCTGTTGCATCCGAGCTGTTGCCCGTGTTTTTAGCTGCACCGGAGTGGCAAAAGCACCATGCTGCGCTTATTGCACTTGCACAAATTGCAGAAGGTTGCTCAAAGGTATGTAAACTCAGTTTTTTCCTTTATTTTTTTTTATACAGTAAGATAGTATTTGAATTTGAAGACATCCGTTTATCTCTGAACCACTCTGATTAATATGGCTTTATATGCTTATTATTGTTGAGGAGTAAAGTGTATGCTGGGTGATTCTAATATAGGCTTGTTTCTTGGTATAGTTTGTTTTGATTATCTTGAATATGAAGCTTATCATGTTCTTGTTCGTGGTTGGTCTGTAAGCTTTCTTTAGTTGCCGAACCTTTTAGTTTTTGTCAAATGTGTTTTTTTTTTCCTTATATTGCACATCTTAGTTAGATAAATGGCTTGATTCTGCATTTTTTATTGTAAGTGCTACTGTATTGTGCTTCCATAAATCCTTGTTTTGTTTTCTTGTTTAGGTAATGATAAAGAATTTGGCACCAGTGGTGAACATGGTTTTGAACTCATTTCAAGATCCTCATCCCCGTGCACGATGGGCCGCTATTAATGCAATTGGACAGTTGTCTACGGATTTGGGTCCTGATTTACAAGTACAATACCATCAGAGGGTGCTACCAGCTCTTGCCTCAGCGATGGATGACTTCCAGAATCCTCGTGTTCAAGTGAGTACTTTTTTCTTCTTCTGAGGCCCCTTGAATATTAGTTAGTCGCTGATACCTGTGTAGTACTTTTGACTCATAATTGTAGCTGCTTGACGTACCTAATTGCTGATGCCTTCCACTAAACTGTTTCTAGTGTTGGATGTGTGTGAGGGATCAATAAAACAAAAGGAGCAAGCAATGGATTTCAAAGTAATCGACAGATTCAGCCAAATTTTGATTTTAATGTGGCTTGAAAAAGTATATGGATCATCAAATGTTGCATGCTGAACATAATCTCTTCCCCTTAAACTTAATGACTTGCAAAATAAGCATGTAATCTTGAAACTAGATACAAATTTTCAAGTTCTAACAATTTTCTTAAAATACTGAAATTAGAACTGGACTGTATTCTGATCCATAGTTGACTCATAATTGTCAATTTTCCTAAGTAGCATATAGGAAATTAGCAGCAAATATATCTTACATCACTGATCAGTCCTGCGCCATCAACAAGTTATCAAGTACCCTTTGCTAAAAAAGATTTTCTTCACCCGATTTTTTTTTCGTAATATGCCCCTTCTTCACATATGTTTTGTTACCTTCTATGAATACAGGCGCATGCTGCTTCAGCTATCCTCAACTTCAGCGAGAATTGCACTCCAGATATCTTAACACCTTATTTGGATGGGATAGTGAGCAAATTGCTTGTCCTCTTACAGGTATCCTTTTTAAAGTTTTCTCTTATCTTCTTCCCATGAAAACCAGGCTGAACAGTAATGTTGCGCAATTTGATCAATCCAGAATGGAAAGCAAATGGTGCAAGAGGGAGCTTTGACAGCTCTAGCATCAGTAGCTGATTCGTCACAGGTACCTTTTAGATTCTGCTTCAATTTTATTTTGTATTTCCTCTGTGATTCTGTGTCTGACATTGTATGGGCAACTGTAGGAGCTCTTCCAAAAATATTATGATGCTGTTATGCCGTACCTCAAAGCTATCTTGTTGAATGCAACTGATAAGTCCAATCGCATGTTACGGGCCAAATCTATGGAATGCATTAGTTTGGTTGGAATGGCTGTTGGCAAGGAGAAATTCAGGGACGACGCTAAGCAGGTATGCATAAATGTGTAATTTGCCAGTTATGATTTAGCTTCTACATGCATGCTGTACAGAGATAGTAGCACACGGTGGACTTCAGCCTGTTAACTGGAACCCCTTAAACCAATTCACCCTGGCTGCACCTACAAACTGTGCCTGGGAAGACACATACTTTTGTCATAGTTATGAAGGACTTATAAATATTATTTAAATTTAGTGGTTGAGACTTGTTTTTGTTTCTCTCTGACAGTTTCATCTTTGTTTTCTTTCTTATGCAAGGTTATGGAAGTTCTTATGACATTGCAAGGATCGGAGTTAGAGACAGATGATCCCACTATAAGTTACATGCTACAAGTATAAATTATCATTCCAGTTATCTTACTTGAACTGAATATTTCTTGGCTATTTTCATCATTGCTGAAAAGTAATTCCTTAAAAATATTGTAGGCGTGGGCGAGACTTTGCAAGTGCCTAGGGCAGGATTTTCTCCCGTACATGAGTGTTGTCATGCCTCCATTGCTTCAATCTGCTCAACTTAAGCCAGATGTAACCATTACCTCTGCGGGCTCGGAGGATGATATAGATCAATCAGATGATGAAAGGTTTGTCTTTTTGTTTCTGACAGATCATAAGAAAACCATCTTGTGATCATTGCTTAAGATAATTTTTTGAAGTTGTAGAATTTTTTGCTCTGTTATCGTTTATGCTCACAACCTATCATAAATGTTCAACGTGGAAGTTTGGAAAAGGGAGAGACCTGAGTTCCTTTTTTCGTTTTAGAGTGAGTGATGGATATTTCTGGGTTCTCCTGTTCTTAAGGCCAAGTGATATTTCATATCCTAGTTGTCATCAAGCTGACGAGTACAGCAAAATCTTTTGGACTTTTAATTTCAAAAATAAATAAATAAAATCTTTTGGACTTTTTAGTATCCACCCGAAAAAAAACTAAAAATTTCCTGCTTCTGAGTTCATTTAGATTTAGTTATACTTGTGCGGTTATACCTGATTTACATGGTTCAGTCTTAAAGACCTACAGATGGTTTTTGTCTCCGTCTTTATAGTTCCTGCAACTCTAATTAGATCAGTACTCTGTGAAGATCAAGACCAAATAGGTCATTTTCGCCTGATCTGTTAGATACTTAAACGTAGACAACTTCACATTCTTCCCAGTGTTTCTTTTCTCCTCACAGATATAATGATATGGGACGGCGCTTGTGATTTTGTAGTTCTGCTTACAAGATAGACTTTTTTATGATATTTTCTTAAACTTATAATCAGTTGATTATAGAAGAGAGTTGGGTTTAACCTAAAACTCAAGTTATTTGTGTATTGTTTCAATTCTGCTTTCTGTTCGATTTATCTTTGTGTTTCTCTAGTTTACTGTTTCGCATCTAAGAAACCCTGATGCTTACAAAAGGAAATAAGTGTCGTCTGTGTACGAGTTATATATTCGATTCAAACACTATCTTGGATAAAGAGAATAAATAAACATTAATAAGTTTTTTTTTGCCAGCAAAACTTGAATTTATTGAAATCCAAATGCATAGGCACTATTTCTACATGGCTGTTCTCACCAGAATATTAAGGTTTTTTCTCATGGAAAGGTTTCTGGCTTATGGGTTTTTGTCTGTGTACCATATATTCAAGTGACTGTTTTCTTTTGTCTGTAGCATTGAAACAATTACCCTTGGGGATAAAAGGATTGGAATTAAGACAAGTGTCTTGGAGGAGAAAGCTACTGCATGCAATATGTTATGCTGCTATGCAGATGAGCTGAAAGAGGGATTCTATCCATGGATCGATCAGGTTGGTTGAATGCACTGTTCATTTTCAATATATATATGGTTTGTAGCAGACTTGAATGTAATCTTAACGCCTGATCTAAAATGCAGGTGGCTCCTACTTTGGTCCCACTTCTTAAATTTTATTTCCACGAGGAAGTTAGGAGGGCTGCTGTTTCAGGTACATGATCTTTGTTGATTCGTTTTTCTCTAATGGTTTTTTTTCTTGCGTTGCTGAGGCATTGCTTCTTAATGCGAGCAATGTATTATTCACCCAGCTATGCCGGAATTACTACGTTCTGCTAAATTGGCTATAGAGAAGGGGCAGGCTCAAGGTCGTAATGAGTCCTATGTGAAGCAATTGTCCGACTACATTATACCCGCTTTGGTGGAAGCTCTGCACAAGGTCTTTTTTGTTTCCTCTTTTTACTGAACAGATCGCATTCTCGTTTGGTTTGTTGTTTTGCAATATCTTTTCAGTTTTGTTGTTATCATTCTGTCATTCAAATTTCACTGAACCGCAACTGATTTTGCAGGAGCCTGAGACAGAAATTTGTGCAAGTATGCTGGATGCCTTGAATGAATGCATTCAGGTATGACATATCTAGTGATGTCTATAAAATCCAAAAACTAAAGCATGTAGGTGCAATTGTGATTTTTAAGTTGACATTCAGTTTAGGCATGGATGAACATGAAACAGTACATTGTTTTGTTTCCTTGTTCGACTTTCGTGAGCAGAAAATAGCATTGATCAACACCATTAGAGATAACATTGTTTTGCGTATTCTTTTACTTCTGGATTGGTCATCACCTTTGGAGTTCTGCAAATGAGGTTGTTTTTATTCTTCACTAACATGCTTCAGTAAAATTTGCTTCTTATTGATGGGCTATATGTATGGATTACATATGGTACCATCTATCCCAGATTCTAAACAGACTTCTAAGAGAGTTGCAACTCGTTAAGTTCTTATAGTCTTATCAGACAACATTAAGTTCTTATAGTCTTATCAGACAACAAATGTGGGTTCTGCTTCAACAGGAATTGTGCAGCCAAATAATCTTTCTTCATGGATATCATGTCTGTTCTCTCTTTCTATTTAGTATCAAGGTGTCATTGCTAATAGTTTTTCATTGGGAAAAGACATTGAGTTGCTTCATTTCACCATCGAAAGAAGATTCACCACATATATTTTTTTAATCATGTGTTCAGCTCAACCTACAGCCAGATCCCCAACAGAGAATAGATATTCAATCGTTTCTTCCAATTAAAAAAATCATTTTGATAAAGTTTTGGGTGATTGTCACATTCTTATGTAACCGCAAATTGCGCATTTCAGATTTCTGGAACGCTTCTTGATGAGAGTCAAGTAAGATCTATTGTTGATGAGGTAAAGGAGGTCATCACTGCTAGCTCAACTCGGAAACGGGAAAGGGCAGAGAGGGTAAAAGCAGAGGATTTTGATGCCGAGGAAGGAGAGTTGCTAAAAGAAGAAAACGAGCAAGAAGAAGAAGTGTTTGACCAAGTTCGTGTTTTCTGAACTCTTAGCGAAATATCTTTAGTTTAAACTGTGTTTCTGTTTCACACTTCATAGTTCTTTTTTGCTCCATTCAGGTTGGCGAATTGCTGGGCTCTTTGATTAAAACATTTAAGGCCTCTTTCTTGCCTTTCTTTGATGAGCTTTCGTCATATTTGATGCCTATGTGGGTAGGTTGTTCGATAAAATACCTCCTCGATACTATATGTGACCATTCTGAAAGCTATTGTAGTTTTCGAGACCAGTTATATTCGCCTGATTTTTTACCTTTCTTGCTGTACTTATTTGAAGTCGAATTCTCCTATTTACTGCTCATATTTCCATGCTTGTGATATACAGGGTAAGGATAAAACAGACGAAGAGAGAAGAATTGCTATCTGCATTTTTGATGATGTAGCTGAGCAATGTCATGAAGCAGCTCTCAAGTATGCCCACCCTTTCAGATGTTAGTTTCCTCATACGGATTGTGTTTTATTCCCTTTTATTTATACTACAATTTGTTGAAACAGATATTACGATACTTATCTTCCTTTCCTGTTGGAATCTTGTAATGATGAGAATTCAGATGTTCGCCAGGTTTGCTCTTTACTAGGTCCTTATAAAGTTTTCTGTTACTTTTTTTTTTCTTTCTTATGGGTCTTATTCACTTATTTTATATAACAATTATTTCCAGGCTGCTGTTTATGGACTGGGTGTTTGCGCAGAGTTTGGTGGATCAGCGTTTAAACCTCTTGTGGGAGGTACCTTACTTGTTCTGCTCATGTTTTAACTCTTCGAATCTGAACAAGTTCTATATAGGTGTACTGATTTTTAATTGCTTTCCAGAGGCCCTTTCCAGGCTAAATGTTGTGATAAGGCATCCAAATGCACTGTCTTTAGAGAATGTAATGGCATACGACAATGCTGTATCAGCTCTTGGAAAAATATGCCTGCACCATCCTGATAGTATTGATGCAGCTCAGGTGGAACTTGTATTTTTGCTATTTTTTTTTTGTCACCCTTTTTGGTATTCTGTTTTTGCTGGTGAACAAGGCAAACTACCGGAACCCTGATTTTTATCTTGGTAGTGTCTTAATATTAAGATCATTGTAGCATTTTATCGTACTCGTATGATTTGTGCTTTCTAGTTTTTATTCGTTTGTTTTCATATGTTGCTGCATTTGTATGCTTTGTTGAACACAACCTACAATTATGTTGTTCTCACATGATTCTGAACGTATTTGCTGACAGTTTGTCTGAATCTTTGTTTCTGCTAAAAATATTGGTTGTCCACGTGATTAACTGCTCAACTTCTTTGTTTTTTTTCTTTATATGAATGCAGTAAGTCACCAGATAACTGTTATCATGTTTGTAACCTGTGTTGAACTCTTGTGCTCTTGGGCGGAACCCTTCTGTGTTGTTTGGCAGGTTGTTCCTGTTTGGTTAAGTTGCCTACCTGTCAAGGGTGACTTAATAGAGGCTAAAGTTGTTCATGATCAACTTTGTTCAATGGTAGAGAGGTAAGGACATGCATTATCTTGTTTTATGTCTACAGCATTTTAGCTGAAGCAGTTTTTCTTGATCTTACATGTCTCTGTTTCTCTGGTTTGATATCTTAGTGCCCCTCAGTTTAATAAGACCACATCCCCTTTATCACTTATTTACAGGTCAGATGGAGTACTTCTAGGCCCTAATAATCAATATCTACCTAAAATTGTTTCGGTTTTTGCTGAGGTAAATTCTCCTTTTGTGTACATGGTCATTCCTACACCTGATTGCAGTATATATTTCCTTTTTTAATATAATTATATCTCGTAGTTAAATATGCTGTCCAGTCATTTCGTCAACTTATTTTTAAGTTGTGTGGATCGTGTATTAGGTTCTATGTGCGGGAAAGGATTTGGCAACAGATAGGACTTCAGGCCGCATGGTTAATTTTTTGAGGCAACTTCAGCAGACATTACCACCAGCAACTCTGGCACATACATGGTCATCATTGCAGCCTCAACATCAGCTTGTGTTGCAATCAATTCTCTCATCATAATCCTGTTTGGTTTGGTTTGGTTTGGTAGTCCATTACCCTATTTATTACCCGATTCTTTTTTGCATTCTCAATATCATTCTTTCCAGGGTGTTACGTATCTTGCAATTGCAATCCTGTTTGGTTTGGTATTTTGTCAGGGTTCAGAAAAAGCTCCAAGGTAGTCTGCATACCACGTCGAGTAATTACTGAACCCAAACTATTAGTGGTGTATTTTTGTTTGTCGCATCACTAATAGCACATTTCCCTCACTTCTGTACTTCCATGTGTACAATAACAAAAGTAAATTAATAGTTATGGCACTGGCATTTAACCAAAAAAAAAAAAAAAAAAAAAAAAAAAAAAGAGTATCGACACTGCACAATTTTGCACCTCAAGAAATTGCACTGTGAACAAAACTGATGATCATCTTAAACAGAATAATCTGTTTCCTTTTTACTTTTTAGATTGTTCAATAATTTGTATTTTTAATTTAAATTGGTGTACCTTAAAAGGGTGAGCCAAAAAAGATAATGTTTTAGGTAGGCGTGGAATTTAATATATATTGCAGCTGTACTTGTAATCGAGTGTAATTGGTATAGTTCATTGGAATCTAAAGTCTGCAATATAGTGTTTTCGGGCCCAAGCCAACCAATTTTGTTCTATTGTGCTTCCAATACCAACCGACAAGCTGCCGTGCTTGGTCCCTTAACTTTTTTTCCCTCGTTTATTTTCCTTAATCACGTCAGTCCTAGATGTTTGACATGGCCTTCATCTTTGTCTAAAGCGTACTATAATTTGTCCGTCCGTTGAATTAATCGAATTGCCTTTCCTCTTTAATAGTAACTTTCGGATGCCAGTGTCCTTTTAAAAGATATTATTGTGCTAGGGGTTTTTGGAGGGAAGCTGACACAATTCAAAATGAAAGGAAGTGGACTTGAAAGAATGCACTAACCCTGCCCATGGATTTCTTTCTCTGGGGTACATTGTCCATGAATTACTGACTACTAAGTAGTTAAGTTAGTAACTAAGCATATTTTCAACTTCAAATCTCAGGGGGTGGTCCCCAGTGGTGTGTTTAAACAAGGTTAATGTACCATAATTCAGCCATTTTAGAGCAGTTGTTTGCCTAAATCTTTATTTACGCACCAGTCTCGTAATCAAAAATAAAAAAGATGAGGGAGAGGATTCAGAGGAATCTTTGGCCGTTCGATATTTTTACTAGTTGCAAAAGCTCCCAAAGCATGTTGAATAACTTTTATCTGGTCATTCTTGTCGGGGGCCTGTGGGCAGTTCACTTCAACCGTCTAAATTGGCAATAACCAATGACAAACACTATTTAAGACAGTTATGAGGTAAGATCTTGTTCATCCCGTGCAAATCTGTCAAATTTTACTGTCATCACAGATGTTTTTCATTAATTGGTTGTTTAACCTGCCAAATCTAATCAATGTCACGTGCATTAAATCAATGTTCACGTGATCTTATATTCCCAGCTCACACCCTAGCATATTCCCATTTTATCTTTCCCTCCAAAATCGTAAAACCATAAACGCAACTTGATTCTATGCTTCTCGTAAACTAAACACCAGTAACATGCTTACACATGTCCAGGCCACAGTACAAAATAGCTGATCCAATCCGTCGTTCTAGTGCCACTTGTAATTGTGTGGAACTTATTATACAATATAGATGTACCGAATCATAGTCACCAGCCACCAGGATTAATAAATCCACACTAAAACCTTGTCTATAATAATTTCTTAAACCCTGGCAATCTCTTTCTCTCTTGTGCAGTACAATAGAGTGGGTGTGAGTGAGAGAAAGAGAAAAAAACAGCGCCTCCTCCAATAAAATCATATCATACTGTATTTCTTTCTTATTCTTCCTTGAAATCAAACCCTAATTCATTTGGAAAATGGATTCCGATAATTCATTGATTCATCAGCAACAGATTGCTGCAATTTTAGGTCCAGATTCAACTCAATTCGAAACCCTAGTTTCTCATCTCATGGCAGCAGGAAATGAACAAAGGTCACAAGCTGAAACACTATTCAATCTCTGTAAACAAAATCATCCAGATGCCTTTTCACTTAAACTTGCTCATGTTCTTCAAAATTCTTCTCATGTTGAAATCCGAGGTATGTCTGCTATTCTTCTTCGTAAACAGCTTACTCGTGATGATTCTTACTTATGGCCACGTCTATCACAATCAACACAATCAGCCATTAAATCCCAACTTCTGATTTGTGTTCAAATGGAAGAAGCAAAACAAATCTCAAAGAAGTTATGTGATACAGTTTCTGAACTGGCTGCTGGTATTTTACCTGAAAATAAATGGCCAGAGCTTCTCCCTTTTATGTTTCAGTGTGTTACTTCTAATACTCCACGTCTTCAAGAATCTTCTCTATTGATGTTTGCTCAATTGTCACAGTACATCGGGGAAACCCTAATTCCTCATATCGATACTCTTCATAGTGTGTTCTTACAGTGTTTGGCTTCTTCCTCAAATCCTGATGTTCGAATCGCTGCTCTTGGAGCTTCAATTAATTTTGTTCAGTGTTTGACTAGTCTGGCTGATAGGGATAAGTTTCAAGATCTGCTACCAGTGATGATGAAAACTTTGACTGAGGCATTGAATTCTGGTCAAGAGGCGACTGCTCAAGAAGCACTAGAGTTGCTCATTGAGTTGGCTGAAACGGAGCCAAAATTTCTGAGGCGGCAATTGGTTGATGTGGTGGGATCTATGTTGCAGATTGCTGAGGCAGAATCGTTGGAGGAAGGCACTAGACACCTTGCAATTGAGTTCGTCGTTACTCTTGCTGAAGCGAGGGAAAGGGCTCCTGGGATGATGAGGAAATTGCCACAATTTATTAGTAGATTATTTGCCATTTTAATGAATTTGTTGCTGGATATCGAGGACGATCCTCTGTGGTATAATGCTGATAATGAAGATGATGAGGATGCTGGAGAGACGAGTAATTATGGCGTTGCACAGGAGTGTCTAGATCGACTTTCGATGGCGTTGGGAGGGAATACAATTGTTCCTGTTGCTTCCGAGCTTTTGCCAGTATTTTTAGCTGCACCTGAGTGGCAAAAACACCATGCAGCCCTTATCGCTCTTGCTCAAATAGCTGAAGGTTGCTCAAAGGTATTAAACCCCGTTTCCTTTATTTCATTTTTTTTTTATGTTTGTGTACCCAGATTGTTGATTTTATTAGTTGGCCCTGATGTCTGTGTTTTGATCCCTTTTGAAAGGTTAGGCTACTTTATTGTTCCTGCGATTGGTCAATAAACATAGTTTAGTGCTGAAGTCTAATGTTGTTTCTTTGATGTAGTGCTCACTGTTAAGTCACTGCATTTGTTTGTAGTGCTGAAGTCTAATGTTTTTTGTTTCTCTAAGTTCCACTGTTTCATGTCTTTGTAATTCCTCTGACCTACTATGGTTTAGGTAATGATTAAAACTCTGGAGCAAGTGGTGAACATGATACTGAACTCATTCCAAGATCCCCATCCTCGTGTTAGATGGGCAGCCATCAACGCGATCGGCCAATTATCTACAGATTTGGGTCCTGATTTACAAGTACAGTTCCATCAAAGGGTGCTACCAGCTCTTGCATCAGCTATGGATGATTTTCAGAGTCCCCGAGTACAAGTTAGTGGCCGTTCAACTGCTTTAATTTCTTTTCAGAGTGATATTATCTATTAGATTTCTGTTAGTCATTTTAAGTTGCTTAACAATAGGTTACTTTTGCTCAGTCTGTTCTGTATCAACTTGAAGTATTAACAATATTCTATTTCCTGCAAATACTTGTTCGTGGTATATAAGAAGTATTATTCCTTCTTGTATTTATTTTTATTCTGACATTCTATATTGCCACAGGCCCATGCTGCTTCGGCAGTCCTCAATTTCAGTGAAAATTGCACCTCAGAGATCTTAACACCTTATTTAGATGGGATAGTAAGCAAATTGCTAGTCCTCTTACAGGTATTGTTGAATTTAACCTCCCACTCTACTCCCACCCCTCAAAGATGATGAGGCTGAACAATAAATTTGTCTGTGTGATCTAGGGTGGAAAACAAATGGTTCAAGAGGGAGCTTTGACAGCTCTAGCATCAGTAGCTGATTCGTCACAGGTTACATATTGGAATCTTTCTTCTCTGTGTACCGTATGTTTTTCTGTGACGTTTATTTTAAACATATGCTTGTGCATCTTGTAGGAGCACTTCCAGAAATATTATGATGTTGTTATGCCTTACCTCAAAGCTATCTTGCTGAATGCGACTGACAAATCTAACCGCATGCTTCGTGCCAAATCAATGGAATGCATTAGTTTGGTTGGTATGGCTGTTGGCAAGGAGAAGTTCAGAGATGATGCTAAGCAGGTACATCCAAGTTTTAATTTTGCCAGTGTCACTATCCTAATGTTCTGGCATTCATCCAAGTCTTTTTGGGTGATGATACCAGTGACCTGGGTTCAAAACTGGTCGGCACGAAATATTTTATCGATAAAAAAACAACTATACTCCCAAAGTCTTTATCGATGAAAAAAACAACTATACTCCAGGTTCTTTATCGATAAAAAACAACTATTCTTTATTGGAGCTTGTATTATCACTATCCTAATGTTCTGGCATTATGCCATAGTGCTAGCATTCAAATCGTGGTAGTTGACCGTTTTCAGCCTTCCCACAGGCTGTCAAACACTACATACTTCTTCAGGATGGCTGATTGAAATGTTTGCTGCTTCTTCATGTTATCAACTTTTTTTTTTTAAAAATAATTTAAAGTTATATATGAGTAGGTCTACTACTTCTTGTCCAAGTGTTGTTCTTTCTCCAGGTTCTGTCACGTCTTGTGTTATATACATGATAATTTGAGGTGTTACCAAGGAGTTTTCATGAAACCTTAAGATCCAGTTTTCATGCTTCGAGTTGGCCCAGTGGCACTTACCAAGGAGTCACCATTATTTTGCCATGAGTCATCTCTATTACCTTGATGTTGTTCACCTAGGGGTCTAAAGTGATGGACTGCGTTTCTGTGGGGATGTCATTCAGACATGGCCATCATTATGTACTTCTCCTCTGGTGTGCGTCCTTGCTAAGTCAACTTACATTTATGACTTTATTTTTCTTTAGGTCAAATAGGGATAATTTGAAACTCTTTAAGTCTTAACCCTGTCCTAAACCAACTCACTATGTAAAACCCCATTCCTTATCTCGGATTTTGTTTTCTATACCCAGCAATGTCTACTTAATACCCAATCTTTATGACATCTACCAGATTCCATACTAATAAACTAAAAATAACATCAACATTATCATCTTCCTTTTATCCTCTAACCAGAGTGTGGTTCACTGTATTATTATTGAGTAAATTTGTAGTTATTTACCTGATTGTAGTGGGCGAAATTTGTGTACTGCCATTATCCGATTTATTGTTTTTGTGATGGATCTGATCTTTGTTTTTACCTAATACAAGGTGATGGAAGTTCTTATGACGTTGCAAGGATCACAATTGGATACAGATGATCCCACAACAAGTTACATGCTACAGGTATGATCTTAATGTCTCTTTGTTTAAATAAGCTGGGGACCTTGTACTCTATTTTTAAATTTAATAACTTTGGAAATTGAACTCCTTGTGTTTACTGCAGGCATGGGCAAGGCTCTGCAAGTGCCTTGGACAGGATTTCCTCCCGTACATGAGTGTTGTTATGCCCCCGTTACTTCAGTCCGCTCAGCTTAAGCCTGATTTAACCATTACTTCTGCAGACTCGGATGATGATATAGATCAATCAGATGATGACAGGTTTGCTTTTAGCCATTGGCAGTTACAACAGCCTTTTTGCTCCCCTATTTTTTTTTTAAATCACTTGTAAGTAGTGGATATTCTGGCCTGCACTTTTGTACCGCTTATTAAATTACCCCTAAAGTTATGTATATATATACACATTAGGAAGAGGTCTGGATTTCTTTGTTCTTTGGATTGGCCGATAATACTTTGTCCCATTGTGCTGAATATTTTTTGTTCATCTAATATGGGCTCAAAGGATTTATTCTTTCTGGGTGTTACACCCAAAATGATTTATTCTTCCTGGGTGTTGCACATTTAAGTCAAGTAATTCAAACTTGGTAATGTTTTGGCTTGATCGGTCCTGACTATCAATGACGAGCATACGTGTTGTCAGCATAACTTCCTTGCTCAATTCAACTGTATTTCTTGTCTATTTTCTATGTGTCCTCTTGCTTTCTCTTGTGTCCTGTGTATTAGTTAAAAACGGATTTCGGCTGTGAGGGAGGAAAATGAGTGATTTCTAGCAAGCTTCTCCAAAAACAGCTTTTTTTGCTTACTAGTTTCTGGCCTTGTACGCCATACATATAAGGGATGCATTTCTGCTGCAGTATCGAAACAATTACTCTTGGTGACAAAAGGATTGGAATCAAGACAAGTGTCTTGGAGGAGAAAGCTACTGCATGCAACATGTTATGCTGCTATGTGGATGAATTGAAAGAGGGTTTCTATCCATGGATCGATCAGGTTGGTCTCCATTTACAAATTTTCACTTATCAAGATTTGTAACCAAAGTGACCTAATCAATTACGATTCATGAAAATTGCAGGTGGCTCCTATTTTAGTTCCACTTCTTAAGTTCTATTTCCATGAAGAAGTTAGGAGGGCAGCTGTTTCAGGTATTAATGTACTTGCTTGTCTTTCTTATTGTCCTTTATTCATTATGGATACTTTTCCTAGTGTTTGAGCCATTTAATTTTTTTTTCTTAATCTGAGCATATGTACTCTGTTCTTCTAGCTATGCCGGAGCTACTACGTTCTGCTAAATCAGCTGTAGAGAAGGGGCAAGCGCAAGGTCGTAATGAAACCTATGTTAAGCAGTTGTGTGACTATATTGTACCAGCTTTGGTGGAAGCTCTACACAAGGTCATCCTAGCGCTCTGTTTTTGAATATATTGCTTGTCCCTTTTAGTCAGTCCTTCCCTTCTTCAATCCAGATTTTATCTGTTCACGTTGGGTTATTCAAGTTTATGTAAATTGCATTGGTTTTGCAGGAGCCGGAGACAGATATCTGTGCATGTATGTTGGACGCATTGAGTGAATGCGTGCAGGTATGTCATTACAGTTGAGGTTTAGTTTCTTCACATTGCAACCCAAATATGGCATGCAAATGGGATTGATACTTGTGCTTTATGCATTTACTTACTTGCTGTTGTTCACTACAACCCTTGTGCGTATCAGTCTATCTCGTGTATAAGCCATTAAAGTTGCCCAGAAACACATCAACCTGTTCGTTTTTTTTATAGGAATAGGGGCGAATTGTATAAAATCAAAAGGTAGCTGTACAAGAAACCCTAAATAAAACAACATCTTACTATGTACGTACCCATGGCTTCCCAGCTACGAACAACACCATTAAATGACAGGCCGTGAAATATACTATCTCTATCCCCCTTCAGTACAAAAGGGAATTATATCGACAATTAAATCATTCTCATCTTTTTTCTTATTGAATACTTGGTCTATTTGCTCTTCACATTTTTCGTCGTATTGAGATTGACACCATATCCACACCTTTGATCGTCTCCCCACACCTTTGTTCAGAAAGCATGAATAATTGATCTTTTTTGGTGTCTTATCTCGAAGATCTGCAAGATTCTAGTGTCTTGCTGCATTTGGTCAGTGTTGATTGATTATTTATCTATAGTTAATCGATGCTGTTTGTTTTGTTCTATGGGTATCAAGTTGTCATGAATTATGGTTATTTATATTAAACACAATTATCGTACTACCTACTTGTATTGGCATTATAAACTCCTTTTTTTTTTTCTTTGTTCATTGTGTCTTTCTGGCTTATTCTCGTGATCTTTTCCAACCAAATTTCAGATTTCTGGTCCGCTTCTTGATCAGAGCCAAGTTAGAACTGTGGTGGATGTGACAAAGGAAGTGATCACTGCTAGCTCAACTAGAAAACGAGACTTGGCAGAGAGGTCAAAGGCAGAGGATTTTGATGCCGAGGAAGGGGAGTTGCTCAAAGAAGAAAACGAGCAAGAAGAAGAAGTGTTTGATCAAGTTTGTATTTCAGACTCCTGCTATAGTAACTAGCTTGAATAGGTCTTGTACCTGCTTCTTATCTTACACTGTTATGTCTTTTTTCCAGGTTGGTAATTTGCTGGGCGCTTTGATTAAAACATTCAAGGCCTCTTTCTTGCCGTTCTTTGACGAGCTTTCCTCATATGTAACAGCTATGTTGGTAGGTTATTTATTAAAAGACCTCAATCATATCGATATCGAATTCTCTGTATTATTTCAAACATAGAATCAGTCATAGATTTTGACCAGGTTGATGTCTGGTCAAATTTTACTTCAACCTATCTGAAGGCAAATCATATATAATTTTTTTTTTCTTATCCTTTTGATATACAGGGTAAGGATAAAACACCCGATGAGAGAAGGATAGCTATTTGCATTTTTGATGATGTAGCTGAACAATGCCGTGAAGCAGCTCTCAAGTATGCATTCCCTTATTTTTATTTTGACATAGAGATTACATTTTCTTTCATTTTATTTATACTATACTACACTTCCTTGAAACAGATATTATGATACTTATCTTCCTTTCCTATTGGAAGCTTGCAATGATGAGGATTCAGATGTTCGTCAGGTTTGTTTGTTACTAGATACAGTTGTGGTCGTTCGCTTCTTAATTCTCTCGTGGTTCCCAGTTAATAGGAATTTTTATTCAGGCTGCTGTTTATGGAGTTGGAGTTTGCGCAGAGTTTGGTGGATCTGGGTTTAAGCCTCTAGTGGGAGGTAGTTTTCTCCTTCGCACTTATAAATTCGAAATCTATAATATGTGGTTTCTCTGTATCTATACTGATTTGTACTGTCTTTCCAGAGGCCCTTTCCAGGCTAAATGCTGTAATAAGGCATCCTAATGCACTATCTTCAGAGAATGTAATGGCGTATGACAATGCTGTTTCAGCTCTCGGGAAAATATGCCGGTACCATCGTGATAGTATTGATGCAGCACAGGTACTATTGTATTGCATAATTCTTTGAATTCATATGCAACCCGGTCTTCTTCCGTTCTCCACTCTAATTTATTTATATATTTTTTAATTATCATTTCTCTATTGTCTATAATGGTTTGGCGGGTTCTCCTCATTAAAATGGTGGGGGCATGTTTCTAATCGTACTTATATGACTTATCTGTCTACGTGTATTTGTTATCTTGCTCTTGTTTTGTTGGTTTTGTATGCTTTACTAACCACAAAATCCTAAAATTGTTAGTCCTTCAAATATTTGTAATTATGTTTGTATGTTTTTTTGTCAATATTGATCAAAACTGTTACCGATGTTAAGATATTGACGTGATAAAAAATCTCAGGTCCTTTGATCCGCCTTTAGGTAATGGATAGATAACTTCAGAATTGAACAATGTTATAAAAACTCTCGATAATTGATAAAGAGCTCTTCTCTTATTACCATGTCCGAGTCTATCCACTCTTCCCATAGTATCTTATACACTAATGTCACGTTTGTTAAAGCTTTTCACAGTAGACAACCTTGGTGATACCTGTTCTCTTCCTCCCATTGACTGAAAGTCTTGGTGAATTGTTTTGCAGGTAGTTCCTGCTTGGTTAAGTTGTTTACCCATCAAAGGTGATCTAATTGAGGCCAAACTTGTACATGATCAGCTTTGTTCGATGGTTGAGGGGTGAGGATTTGGTCTTTTAATTTGTAACATGTAATTTATGAGTTTTCTGGATTTAACTTAAGCACTTATTGATCGTGGTGCCTTTTGTTTTACTTTCCCTTACAGTTGATTCATCTTCCACATTTTCATTTATTTACAGGTCAGATGGTGAGCTTCTAGGCCAGAATAATCAATATCTTCCTAAAATTGTTACTGTCTTTGCCGAGGTATATTTTTTTTTTTTTTTTGTGGGTTTCATCGTTACCTATTTGCTTGCCTTAACTTGCTCATGAGCGACATTGTAATCTTAGTTAGTAATTGTCTCCTTCGTCAGTTCTTAGGCTGGTTTCATGTGCAAATTTCTCTGCCATCATACACTATTTTTTTTTGGAAACCTTGCAGGTTTTATGTGCTGGTAAGGATTTGGCGACAGATCAAACTTCCAGTCGGATGATTAATCTGTTAAGGCAACTTCAGCAGACATTACCACCTGCCCTTCTGGCACAAACCTGGTCCTCCTTGCAGCCTCAGCAACAGCTTGCTTTGCAATCAATAATGTCATCTTAGTTTCTTGCTGGCATTGGTTGCTGAGAGTTGTTGATTCTGGTCTGTTGTTTGCTTATTTATGGGAGTTCCCTATTTATCACCCATTCTTTTTGAATAATGCATTTCCCTTATTTTGTGGCTAATGCAATGGTGTTTGGTTGAGGTTCATGAGTTTTTGCGGTCGAAAGGTTATTGTTGTGTAGTTGTGTATATTTGAGCGGTATTGCGATTTTGGTGTGATTATGTGCATGAGAGAAGAACGGAAGGACAACAAGAAAGAGAAAGAATAAAGAATATAGTAAAAAGAGTAATGATAAAATGAAAGAAGAAAGGAGTTCAGTTTGTTTGAGGTTTATATTTGTTTGAAGGGGTTGATAAATTTTGTGGAGGCAATAATTGCAGCAGTTTTGGTGTTTGTTTTCCCCATTTAAATTTAATAAACTGTGAGAAGTGAGAACAGTATAGTATTTTGTTTTTTTTCAATTTCATATATTCTGATAGTCCAAATTTCTTTTTGACATATATGTAGTTTTTCTTTTTCTTTCTTTGCTCTGCACTTTCTTTTTTGGCAGTACCAAGTGCTTTGGATCTAATTTAAGACCCTTCCATGAAGTAGGTGAGGGTTGAACTGGAGACTGCTTAATTCATTGCACTACTGATTGGTCTACATGTATCATGATTTATAAAGGGGATACCAGTCTTACTAAGTGCTGATACCGTTTCATATAGGACAAAAAAATCCCATCGATCCTGACCGTTGGATCGATGAAATGATATCAACATTTAGTAAGACTGGTATCTCTTTTTATAAATCGTGTACATGTATTAGCTCTAGCTCGGTCTCATATTATCTTTCCCCGGGTTAAATAGGTGGCAGTGACTTCATCTCTCCTAAGTGACTTCATATCTCTTATTTTTTGGTATATGCCGTGAGAGATTTAAACCACTAGCACTGATTTGAAAAACATGAGATCTACTGATAGTTCAAATCGATCATTACCTTTATCACCGGTGGTGAAGGTGATCATTGTGGCCGTAAGCCCGGCTTAACATTGACTTGTAGTAAACGCCTCGTTTTGCATTGGAGCATGGGGACCTTTTTTAAGAGTCACTCTAGGGCAGCTCAAGTTCTTTTCAAATTTCCTTTACGAGTCACTCTAGGCAGTTCGAGTTATTGTCGGGGGATGCAGATTTCCATGCAACGAGATGTTAAGGCTTGCTTTGCTGGGCGTGGGTGTTTTCTACTCGTACATTCTCCACAGACTCCACTTGGAGAACTCTATTTCTAGGCTAAACGAGTACGATCGTGTACAACTATACAAGTCCGATTTACCAAAAATTAATCAAAAGGAAGTGCTAATTTTTTTTTTTTTTTTGATCGGCGGGAAGTGGTGCTCATTGAATGGCCATTCAATGAAATCAGCTAAGCCGAAAAACGTGATGGCGCAAGAAGCAAAAGGGCGGCACAACGAAATTGGTTTATTGTATAAATCAGTACTTTGTTATTTACATATGGTACACATAGTACCTTGTTATTACAAATGACTACGAACAAACCCTTGCATTATAAAAAACATAGAGCCAAAGAAAAATCTCAAAGACTAAAATGAACACAGATGGGACAAGATTCATATAGCTTGCTCCATTTCAGTCGGCAAGTAACTTCAAACCCCTCTTCTCTCCTGCTCCGATTCTATAATGCTTACCATTTACCGACCAAAAAAGTAACTTGTTATAGGTGCTGAAGAAATCATTAGAGGGGCTGATATAATTGGACAAAAGGGTCATTAGATGGTAATTTCAAAAACCCCTTATCATTTTTTTTTGAAGCCAACCGTAGCTCATTACATCCAACTGTAACTCATGTTTTTGGTTTTTCGAGACCAACCGTAACTGATTAAATACAACCGTAACTCATATTTTTTGTTTTTTGGAACCAACCGTAACTCATTAAATCCAACTGTAACTAGTTACAATTGGCTTCTGAAAACCAAAAAGCCAGCTGTAACTAGTTACTGTTGGCTTCGGAAAACCAAAAAGCCAGCCGTAACTAGTTACGGTTGGCTTCTGAAAACCAAAAAGCCAACCGTAACTAGTTCTGAAATCATTTTTTTCGAACTTGATTGAGAAAAAATAACGTACTTCGATCTCATTTGCAATAGATTGATTTTGGGTCGTGGATTAGAATTAGAGAATTAGGTTTTTTTTTTTTTTTTTTTTTTAGGTTTGATTGATCGAAGGGTTATTGATGATGATTGATTTTGAATTATTGTTGATGATGATTGATTTTAGGTTATTGTTGAATTCTTGTTGATGATGATTGATTTTTGGTTGTTGTCGTTGGTGATTAGAAGAAGTAAATATTGTAATATAGAGAAAGAGGAGAAGAAGACACAAAGTAAAGGGAGAAGAAAGAAGAGTTCTCATTAGATGTGTGTATAGAATACAATGTTTAAGCCTATATTTATATAGATAGAAGACTTGGTGTCCAAAATATGTAAACCCTAAACTTAGATACGAATGGCATCTTAGTAAATAAACAATGGTTTATAACACTCCCCCTGATGACCACTGTGGCTAAGTCATTACAAGCATACCAGGAAAACTCAAAAGAGAAAAACCTGAAATTGCATAAGCATGTAAAGACTCAGATAGTGTTGGACATGCATATGTTGCCTCATTAAAACCTTGACAAGGAAAACCCAATGGGACAAAACCTTGACGAAGGAAAAAGAGTACAACGCGATAAGTTCAGTAAATGCACCTTTATTGATGGCGCTCCCCCTGATAAGTACTTCAACCTGATCTTGGCTTGCAAATCTTTGAGTTGACTTTCCAATTTGATGAACGAATTTCTTGAATGCAGAAGATCATTGTGCTTTCATGAAGATGTCTGCTAGTTGATGAAATCTTCTTTTATGTTTCACAAGCAGTATTGTCTTCAATTAATACTTTTGCTAAGTTTACGTTCTTCTTCAACACATTGAGGACTTGTGCCATGGATTGCTAGCTTCTCGAGATGATTTGCAGAAATTGTTGATGTAGTTTCTTCAACAAAGGGCCAAGAAGTAGATACATTACCGTAAGAGAATAAAACTTTATTTGTGATCATACCTTATGTGGATTGGAATGACATCCAAATTAATAAGGGATTGTTATGTTGATTTGGTCCAACAAAATGACCTAGTTAATGGTGGGAATCCACCAAATAACTGAAATTGATACAACTCCCCCTTGGATGACCACCATGTTGAATTAAATTGCCTCACTAAAACCTTTCCAGTAAAAACCCAATGGGAAAAAAATATAGGGACGAAGGAAAAAGAGCACAATATCAACATTTTGAATGAAAATTCACCGTCCGCGAGATGTTGCCTCGTTAAAACCTTGTCAGGAAAACCACATGGGACAAAACCTGAAACGAAGGGAAAAGAGTACAACTTTTGACGATTTATGGATGTTAACTCAACTATATGAGTATTACAAAAAATAAGCATCAAAATCATAACTCTAGTCTATATCAAAGATGAGTTTAATCTAGCATAATTCTAACTGCAGATTTAAGAATAAAAAAAAAAATTAAAATTTATGTTGCTAAAGCGTGGATTTTGGTGTTTTTAAGGACTCCTCAAGAGACCTATAAAGCTGATATCATTAACTAATTAATCCGGATTTTTGGTCTTGTACCAAATTTCTAAAAAACACACAAAGGATTGTTACAACTGACATAATCTAGTCAGGTGGCTGTATAATTTGAATCCAACAAGGATTACAAATTTGAATATGTTCTCAATCACATTTCTTGTGTAAATGAAATATGAGTCCTTCATGGACTACCACGCCAAAAAAGCATCATACATAGAGAACAAAAAAGTTTATTGAATCAATCCTAGGGTTTGAGAAAAAAAAATGAAACCCTCAAATCTTTTTTACAACGATCATATTTCTCGTATAACGCATGATGACTACACCAACCTGTAAGTAATGGGTTTAGCAATTTTAAGGTGTAAGTCTTGGATCCAAAATTGCGTTAATTGAGAAATTAATCCAACTTAATTTGGATTGTATGCCAACCAATCACATATGTCGATATTTCTATGTAGAGGGGTTAACAACCACCGTCTCTATTATTTCAGTAGCTACCATAAATGAATATTCGACAATCGTATTATGTTATCACGATTCCACATAGTTCTCACGTATATGCATATCTTGAAATTAAAATCATAAAATTGATGGTACCAGCGTCCACAAGCATTAATAACTTTGAGAATGTGAATCTTGTTTTTGGTACACTCAATTGGATCACTACCAGTAGCCTCTTATGGAACGCTACATATTTTACTAGATGTGACTGGATTTTCCTCTCAAAAAGGCAAACGCTTATGTAAAAGCAAATGAGACATTTCACGCCTTGTCAATAGCAGCCTTTTTCAATTTGATTATGATGGGAGAGATACTGATATAACATGCAAGTTAATTAACACCAACTTTTGCTGGTAGTGTATAATCTCCCCCTGATTATGGCGGAAATATTTTCATCTCATAAAAACTAAAACAAATTTTGTAAAGTATTATCTGATTAATTCGAGGACATATACTTATAGTAATTTCTAGATGTTAACAACACCAGGTTGGACAGTAAATACTGACTCCAAGAGCCGTAAAAAAAATGTCCTTAAAAATTGTAGTCTATTTGACATACAAATCTAACATCAACCATGATTTTAATGGTTACAACCAAAAACATATAAATATGTAAATAAATCTCCAAATGATTCCATGATCTCTAAGGCCAACGAGATACTGATTTAAAAATGGAAACTTTCTTTTTCAAAAATAAAAAATAAATTCAAGATCAATTTAGTCACTACAAGGACTAATAATTTAGGCTAACAAGCCGGGTGCGCACCCTTTGATCTTTTGTGTTCATCCATATTCCAACTACAAGTGGAACAATCCGAATTTTGGAGATTATTACCACGAGGAAAAATTAAAATTGCTAAAAATCCTTCAGAAATGCAGCAATTCCCCATTGAATTAGCATTTGCAATTGGCTTAACCAATAATAACGATATTTCATCCTTTAATGAATGAATGAATGAATGAAATAGAGAAAACGCTTCCTTAAAAAGATAATGAAGCTATTATCGTTATTCAGTTTTTAGGGAAGAAAAAAAAAATGCTTTTTGTTGGTTGATGAATGGTTTCTTGTAAGGAATAGAAACTAATGATTTATTATTATTAAAAAAAACCATATTTGATTGTAAAGGCTTGTTTTTATGGACCATAGCCATTCTTTAATAGACGAAAATGCGAAACCAAATAAATGAAATAAAATTGCCAATCTATTTTCTCATCTTATAAGTACGACAAAGAAAACCAAATATTAATTGGTTTGTACGATTAACAATATCGTATCGACAAAATAAAAAGATATATTGTCCTTTTGGTCATCGCAATTGGAAAATCCACTTTATGGTGGACAAGTGATTTCTTTAAAAAAAATAAATAGAAATCATAATAAGTCACATGATCTTTGTCCGTTAGACAAAGATACCAAATTGAATTGGCCGTAGGTTTTTCAACCATGCACGTGATTAATTACCGTAAAGGTAATTAGATTGTGATGCCACCAATTTTTGGTGATTACAATTGCATTGAAGGAATAGTAATTGTAAACCATCTTGTGATAGATTTTTTTTTTCTTTCTCTATAAAAAAAGAATTAGAGAAGAAAGGAGATCAAACTTTTCAGAAAAATTGATCACCCACGTCCCATAAATATAGACAGTGTCTTTTAGGACTAATCAATGGATTTTAATTGCACCCAAAAGAAAAATGAGAATAACCGCATCACTCGTAGTTGGGGTTGCATAGTTATATAAAAACCCATCATATGGAGGAATACACGACGGCGCGTGTTGAATAGACAATGGAATCGACCATTAATGTTAGTCACTAAACAAAGAAAAACTCTATATTTAATCAAATAAAATAGAAATAATAAAAATAATAATAACAATATCCTGTTATTAGTTATCGCCATGGCTGCCTGTAAAAAGGCTCCTTTGATGCCGACGGAAGCACTAATCCACTACTGCACTTATAAAATAATAAAAACATGTTAGTTTGTTTAGTTATGGTATATGTCAAACCATCTTAAGGAATTGGTATCGAGTTCATAGTGGTGGAATCTTTAATACACCACAAATATCAGATGATTTATTCCTTCAAGTACTATCCAACCGAGATGAGTGGGTACACGCAAAACATGAATAGAAGTCGATGTTAGAACTAAACAAATCATATCATGTTATGATTGAATATGTAAAACAAAATAGAGATTGGACCAAAAGCTTCCCTGTTTTATGGTACCATTTTATGCGGCTTGGAGAAAAAAAGTCAAAAATCTCAAAACGCTTTTTCTTCTTAAGTTTAGAGAAACACTAAGTGTAGAGCGTACTGATTACGTATTGTAATATAGAGAAAGAGGAGAAGAAGACACAAAGTAAAGGGAGAAGAAAGAAGAGTTCTCATTAGATGTGTGTATAGAATACAATGTTTAAGCCTCTATTTATATAGATAGAAGACTTGGTGTCCAAGATATGTAAACCCTAAAGTTAGACACGAAGGGCATCTTAGTAAATAAACAATGGATTATAACAGTAAAGAGTTTTTTTTAGGTTTAATTGATGAAGGTCACCCCTAACCAACTAACTAGATATTAGGACAAGGGATCAGCCCCTCTAATGATTTCATCAGCCCCTATAACAGGTTACCCAAAAAAAGAACAACATATACTTGAACCTTATCCCGGTATCCACGTAAACTCGAAACGTCGTTGTACTCCCATTTAAAACCTCAAATTTAGCATTGTCCCATGGAACCCCATAACTTGATATTGACACAACACGATGAGCTTTCTTGTAATGCCCTTGATAAAACCCAGGTAATGAAATATTTCCAATCGGTGAATAAGTTGAGACATTAGCATGGTAATAATAAAGAGTAACGTTAACGGCATCATAAAAAACACCCTCGTTTAGATTTTCGTTCTTCAATCTAAGATCGAAAGTTATGGTTGGATCGATGATATTGGAGGTCCCATATGAAGTTTTGTTGAGAGCTGGAACTTCAAACGTCTCGATGGAAATCGAGGGGAGAAAAGTACGAAACCAAAGCCAAGAGAAGAATAAACCAAAACCTATAGTAAACCATAACAAGATACAGAAACAAACTATGTAACATGCACAAGCACAACATCAAGGACGAATGAAGAAATTACAATATCCAGAGAATTCCAAATTTATCCCCATCGATGTTTCTGGCTATTTAAGAATGGTGATGAAAGAACTCCTCATGAAGATGTACACACAACTAAGACATACTGAAGGAAAATGATGTATCAATAGTATAAAGCACAGTTTAGCTAACTTTGCCTATCTGAGTGGTGGTCAGGATTTATCCTTGGCAAAGATAAATCAAAGGCTGTGGTCCTCCGTGCCACACCCTACAAGTCGCACACGTGGTGTTCATTCCAATATTATGAATTAAAAATGAATACTCAAGTCAAGATATTGAATTTCAAAAATTATAACGGGGAGGATCGAACTCATGACCTATTGTGTCATAAGAGTGGCCTCTAACCATTGTTCCACCTTGGTTGGAATTGATAAAAAAGATAAATCAACAGTGGTTGTTTGTTCAACTTAAATATTAATTAGTATAAGTGTTTTATTAATTAGTGTAAGTGATTTGTCTAGAGAGAAGATAAATCTATGGTTATGGTTTGTTCAACTTAAATATTAATTAGTATAAGTGTTTTATTAATTGATGTCTCATTAATTTCTCATGATAAATGATTTATTAATTTTACATCATAAATATCCCTTAATTAATATTAATACATATCTCCATCAATAAGTAATAATTTTGACAAAAATTATTTCAATAGATATTAGTGGTGGTGGTGGTAGTAGAGGAAGAAGTAAGTGGTGGAAGCGGTGGAATGTGTTACAAAGTGGTGGAGGCGGTAACATTAGTTTTGGTGGAAGAAATAGTGGCGCTGGATGGTTTTAATGGAGGTGGTATTAGTTTTTTCTTTTTGAATCAAAAATAATATATTTTTTTTACATGACGGGTAACATTGTATTGTGAAAAGTATAGTTGGTTGTTTTTGACACGATCAAAAAACGCGGATAAGAAATACTTTTGGGATGATACCAAATCATATAAGACAAAATGGTTGTTTTTGGTACCACTGCTATCATTGGTAACCGTTCGTACGCATGATTTTCAGTATTAACAAAAAACATATAGTTGAATAAATTAATTGACGACCTAAGTTTGTTAAATCTAAAATTTATACATGACGTGTGGGATTAAAAGTTATAAGTGCGCCCAATATTCTACGAGGGATGGAAAATGGTGGTGGTGGAGAAAGAAGTGATATCTGGTGGTTTGTGGTACTGGCCGGTTTTGATGAGTAGTAATTGACTATGTTAATTATGTGCTGCTACAAAAGGATAACACTATAAATTAGAAATGTGGTTGATCGTCTTAATGCTAATATAAACTCGGTTAAAATACATGAAAATTAAGAAGAAGAAAAAAACATTTGGATGTCACGTTATATAATAAATAATACTAAAAACTACATATTTAGTATCAAGGTTTCTCCGTCCAATAGATAAATCTAAGGTTGTATTGAGATCTCGTAAGCAGAGGGCGAGTTGGTCTTGGATTTCTGAATGATAATGAATATAATGAAACGCTCCCTCTCGGTTTCTCCAATGAAAACCGAAACCTTCTAAAAAAAAATCAATCGAACAACACTTAGATGGAACGCATTACCACCAGTGTAAACTTCTCTGAATTGCTACATATCCAAAGGAAATTTCTGATTAATCTGGTGATTTCGTCCCTACGTTGCGAGGCATGCAATTAAATCTCTAATAGTGATTTTAAAGGTATTTAATAATTACAAAATTCTCTTATAAGTTTTGTTTATGCAAGTATTGATTTAACTTGGGTTCTTTTATATTTTTGTGTTAAGTTGATGACTTTTTAATTTGAATACATGTTTGGTTAACAAACTTTGATACATATAGGGTATTTTCTTTGTAGAACTGATGTTAGTCTCTCATTTTTCCCGTTAGCACTTTGTTTCGATACCGTATTTGTAGACATTATTTGACTAATGTTGGGGTATTTGTTTAATCTCAAGGCCGATTAAACCCAATGTGTGTTGTATACATTGAAGGCGACAGAAGTTTGTGTCGGCTCTACCTTGAAACTAATAATTTTTCTTCGGAAGGTTAGTTGAATTTATGTAGATACAAATATCAATATGACTATGCTCTTTAAAACTCCAAATTACTTGAGTAACACTAGATGTGAGAAAGTCATTCATGCACTACTTAGCATAGTTGGTGTGAAATCTTTTTATCCACGAATTTCTTCAATTTTATGTTATCAATATGATTGAGAAAGAATCTTACACATGTTTTGATTTACTATTATAAGTTTATTTTTTCAACCCACATGTGTATATCTCAGCCTTCCAATAGCCAAGGGTTCTTCATTTTTATAACTCTCACATTTGCAAAAAATAGATAAATAGTATTTATCTATAGTAGGGAAAATATTATGGGTTTTTGCTTCACTCCTTAGAGCCTTAGTTATCAATATTTTCGGAACAAATGTATTCATAAACATCATGGAGTTGGATTGGCAGTTTAGGTATATGTACTATTAGATGAAATATTCTTTTTGAAGTTTGAAATTATGGTATGATGGAACAATAAATGGGGAAATTTTTTATTTACTGTATTTTTTATTTTATTTTCATGTTGGCACAACATGCTTAAGTAAAAAATAAAAAGATCAGGTAACCCATTTTGTTTCCCAAAACCTATTTGAATATCAAAATAATTACTCACGAATAAAATGAAGCAAGAGGAATGTGAACAATATCGTATTAGAGACAAAACATCCCGTGCCGTTACGGCACGGGTTAAGATCTAGTATATATATATAGTAGGAGTGAAACCAAATTGTCTCAGTTAGCTATTTCTTTGGTTCTTTTCTTGTTGCCTCTTGAGAAATCAATGGGCAGAGTTGGCTATGTCAATGGAAAAAAGAGATTTCTTATCTCTGGTTCTCTACATTATCCTAAAAGCACACTACCTGAAGTACTATTTGGCTGATATTACTTTTTCCAATTTAATGAATAAAATATGTTAGATTTTGACGTTTTGTTGGTTTTGGAGAATGTTGATGTTTTTGACAAACGGGTTTGTTTGTAGATGTGGGGAGATCTTATACAGAAATGTGGTAGTAGTGAACCTTCTCTTGCTAATGTGTGTTCATTCATTTCTAGCTTAATGGTCTCCTTTCTTTTATTGTATGTTTCATAATGATTAATGTCTTTGTGGCGAATGGGTCTAATTTGATATTACTTTGATGAGATACGATTTAGTTAGGTTGATTAGAACAGTTCAATATGCAGGACTTGATTGTTCATCTTAGAATCGGTCCGTATGTGTTCAGAGTGGGCTTTTGGGTAAATTTTTTGATGTTTCAATTTTTCTTTCATGTGAGTGGATTTGAAATGGATTTATTTCTTGGTTTTGTATATAGAGGGATTTGATTTTATACTTTACTCTGTGGACAATGGGTCTTTCATGCACATTGCAGCAGGGTCGGATTGGGCGTCCTCGGCTTTCCATGCAGAATCAAAAGCTTTACTAAAAGCTTCTACTTGGCTCAGTAAAAATATTTTATCCAGTGTTACCTTAGTAACTGATTGCAAATTGCTGGCAGAGACAATCAATAAGGAATGCAAGGTACCAGATTGGAGTGCAGAAAATACCATACAAACGACTCAAACAATTTTGGAAAATCTCCCTCAAGCTCAGGTACAATATATAAATAGGAAATACAACTCTGTGGCGGATTACATCGCAAAAGAAGCTCGTCTAAGGCATCTTCAGCACAGTACAATACAACTTCAGCTAAGAATATCTACATCTAGTGTGATGTCCAATATATTTGATAAAAATGATCTTGTAAATCGATTGTACTATATTTCTTAATTAATATATATTCCTCTTTACATCAAAAAAAATAATATAGAGGGATTCCTGTTTGGTAAAGTATGTCCCGTGGATCAGCTTTAGAACAAAAAAATATGAGCCCTTCAACTTCGAGGTGCTATAGTACACAAATCGTTAAAATAGTTTTTCTTCTACCATTATTCAATTACGACAACTTTGCTGGTTTAACAAGACAACCTTAATACTCTCTCTCTTCCGAGTTTTTCTCTGCAACTCGGTTATTGAGAGTTAGTAACCGATTCACCACTAATAACCATCCTCTTCCTCCCCTTCCCGTATATCAAACCAAAATTCAGTTCCAACATTAACTTCGTTCATACATCAGGATTTGCAGCAAGGAGGATACTCAAAACCAAAAGCAAACTTTCGTTTACTGATTGGTTGATTTGGAAATATCGAAAGAAAAGGATTAAGAGTTCATACATCACCATGAAAATTTGCTTCTCCAATTGAAGCTCCGATGCAGGGTTGGGCTAACATGGATTATTCTCAGTGTCAGCAACAACATCTGATCAAGCCTCTCTCCACCCGGTAAGAAGGATTACAGGTGAATGCTATGGAACTGTTCTTCTCTCAAGATCCAATCAACCCCAGCTTTCTCATGGGAAGTCCGCCTTTGGTATGTCCCCCTCCACCATCTGATACACCCCCTTCCCCAATTTATCTGTCAATTAAATACAATCAATCACTCAATCTCATTTTCTTGGGAAATTTGAACCATGGGAGTCAAGGAAAAACAACCATAGAAACAAACAGCGAAAGGAACAATACATATCCATCACCCTGTTTGTTTCAAAATTGGATATCTTCTATCAAAAATCAAAAGTCAAGACCCCAATCAGAGACCATCATCATCATCAATCCTAATCACAATCAATTACCCAGAAGGAAGTGCGGAAAGAACGGTGACTCAGTGAGCTGGTTGGAACCGGTTTAATATTGCTCTAATGCAATAAGCCTGAATTACTGGACAATAGCCTTATCAATGCATAATTGCAGCGTTGACATCTCCAACGTTCCCAACGAAGCTATCAACGGCAAATCACCAAAACCGATTGTTGTCTGAGCTGTTCTGCATCAACTCCGTTCCAAACTGCTTCGAGTCATGGCTTTTGGCAGATGAAAATCAAGGGAAAAATGGTAATTATGCTGATAGAATCTAAGGGCTCAAAAGTAAAAACAGGTGGAGTAATTATGTGTGGGACAAAATCTGGTTTTTGTCAGGAGGATAAACCGGAAAGGGATAACGATAATATCCTACACAAAGGTATTTCTTCCTGGTTGGAAATCAGGGGCATAATATAAATTAACTTGATGGAGCCCAAGGATCAAAGATAAAAAAAACTTGGTTTAATGATGGGTGAGACAAAATCTGTGCGTTGCCAGTAGGATAAAGACGAATAGCAAAACGATGTCAGGATGCACAAAAGTTCTCACCTTGGGAAATGTTGTCTTTTTCTTTTCATAAATAAATGTACTGAAGTAATTAGTTTAAGAATAGTTTTAGGGAAGTTTAAATGTTTTAGTTGCTTTGTGTGTGATTTACTTGCTAGGTCCATTTACATGTTTGCAACGATCTGTACTAGTAACTCTGAAAGTCTAGTTTTAGGTGAGGATATCAATCACCATGCAGGTTTAAGACCCATCCGACTACGACGACGCTTCTATATCAGCTTGCTTCCACAACAACCTGTGCATATGCTGCCCTCAGCTTCAGTACCAAGTGAACCCTCTTTTAGCGGTGATTTTCTCCGGCGGGTACTTTGTTTACCAATTAGGGTGACGATTGCGAGGAAATTTGGGGTGGTTATCTCCGGCTGGTACTTCGTTTACCAACTAGGGATGACAAAATCTCGGAACTGTTGCACTCAAAAAATTATGGGCTACTCTTGTGGGTAGTCTTTCAAGATGAGCTAATAACCTTAGCCTTCGCCTTCTACCACTCTCGAAGTAGAGTGTTTCACCGCATCCCCAACAAGCTGCTGACACAGGAAATAAGACGAAGTTGGGTGTGCCATACAACCAGGCAGTATCACATCACCAACAAACTAAAGAATCTCCTAATGACATTGTCCAACATGTTACTATGCAAGTTTTGTAAGATACGCGTGGAAAAACCGACCAAGGCCTCTAACCAAAAAACGGATATCACCCGACGACAGTCTTTACATCTTATGCTTTTAGGAGTCAAGACACATCATGATATTCTAAATATGTAAGTCCGGTTTTTTAATGAATAAATTACAATGTTCAAAAAAAAAAAAAAAGACAACCTCAATATGGACATTTGAAAGAGCTCCATAGTTTCTGCTGACCCTGTTATTACGGTGAGTTGACCATATCCGTGTCTAAGATATCTTTATAATATTATTACCCCATCTTCAGTATGTATATATATATATGGAGAAGCAAGATTAGATTTAGATAACACTTGCAAGATTTGTGTAAAGGGGAAGCAAGATCATATTGTTTTGTTCTATTTGACCTTTTTTATTCATTTACCTATTTGGTTTGTTTCTTGTTTACGATAAGGCTGTTATAGTTTCCGATCCCAGTGAAATTTGCATGATATTCACAGCTTAAATCAGGTCTCGTCTCAAACAAAGTTCCACTGGTTTTCCCTCGCTGGCGCATGCAATGATCAAATTGTGGTATTCCCAGCTTATCATATTGGTCGGGAGAAATCGCATCATTCTAGGCCAGCTCGAGAAAGGCCTAAAAGTCAGTAAGGTTACCCCAAGGTTTACTTTGCTGGGGCGTTGCCGCATTGGTGTTTTGTCAACTCATACTTTTGCTACCTGGAGGATTTGGTGTGCGTACGTATATCAATAGCATTAAGTGACTCAATGACCATAGAACGAAACTAGCTAAGCCAAAAAAAAAAGAAAAGGCTGCACAACGAAATTGCTTTATAAATAACAAATCAGTTACTGAACAAACCCTTTAAAATGTGTGCGGGCGGAAACATCTGACAGAGGGCGATACAAAGAGTGTCTAACATGCGCACGCACCAGACAAGCAAAATAAAAAAATCAAAGACCTAAGAAATTTCTTTAGTTACTGAACAAACCCTTACATTAAAGAAGCAAAAGAAAGATCGCACGCACCAATGCAAATTGCATAATCGGAAAATAGTCTCAAACCCTTCTTCACAGACTTAATACCTTGATCATTGACTGGTATATTACCTCCTACTCCGATTGTATATCTCTCCCTACGGGTCGACGTAAAAGGGAGTATCAGAGACTTAAACCTGATTCTTGTATGGACATCAACTCGAAACGTCGTTGTACTCCCATTTAATACTTCAAATTTAGAAATGTCCCATGGAACCCCATAACTTGGAATCGACTCAACATGATGAGCTTTCTTGTGAAAGCCTTGATAAAACGCAGGTATTGATATATTACCAATTGGTGAATAAGTTGAGGTATTAGCATGGTAGTAATAAAGATTAACCTTAACGTCAACGTAGAATATACCCTCGTTTAAGTTTTCGTTCTTGAATCTGAGATCGAAAGTTATGGCTGGATCTATGATATTGTTGGAGGTTCCATATGAAGTTTTGTTGAGAGCTGGAACTTCAAACTTCTCGATCGAAATCGTGGGGACATAAGTACGAAACCAAATCCAAAATAGGAAAAAAACAAAACAGTCAAACAGTATGGCTACGAAGATTCTCAATCCCCAATACGAACACCATGCGGTGATTTCAAACCCTATCGATGTTTCTGACCCCATCGATGTTTCTGACTAGCTAAGAATGGTGATTGTACACGGTAAGGAATATACAGGGTACAGATAGAAGTAGGTTGTAGAGACTAGTTCCTAGAAGTAGAACACAATTTCCCACAATGATATCACTGAGTCATTTCATTGGGAAATGACCCCTATTTATAGTTATTTCCTCAAATGGGAGTGTCAGGTGTGTGTCCTTTTCTATTTTCCTTATCTTACTACTGTCTCTTCCGATCGTACAACTATACCTCAGATTCTTCTAGAAGATCTGTCCTCTTTAACTGCTACACGTGTGTTCGGATGCTGTGGGGGATAACTTGTTTGATAAAACCTCCTTCAGGATGAGGGGAGGAGGACCTAATGCCTTCCCATCAGATGGGACACTGTTTCGTGCCTTCTTCTGGATACGGGGAGACCGCGCTTCTCCCTTGGTATTTTTTCAGGTATCTACATTAAGTCCCCTGGCTGTTTGGGCGAGGTGTTAGCCTTCTCAACAGTCTACTGCATCTCTCAAGCGGCCTACCCTGGACTTCTGTTTTTTTTTTTTAAATTTTACGAATTGCCTAGCTGGGTGTGTTCTCAGCTCATCGCCTAGGCAGGATGTTCTCTCCTTCGGAGTTACTCTTCTTCAGGTGTCTGTACTCTATTTATAGATTCCCTTGTCTTGACTTGGCTCTTTGCAAATCCCCTTGTTCTCGTGTCTCTTAAGGAATTGCTCTTTGCAAGTCCCCTTGTCCCTATAACTCTTAAGGCTTGCTCCTTGCAAGTCCCCTTGTCTTCGTTGTCTCTTGAGAACTTGCTATTTGCAAGTCCCCTTGTCCCTATAACTCTTAAGGCTTGCTCCTTTCAAGTCCCATTGTTCTCGTACGACCTTGCTCTCATCCATTCTTCCGTTCTATGCCTTGTCTGATTCGTGTCATTCTTGAGAATTTCATCATGGCACGTGTTGCTATCATGACACGTGGGATGATTGAATCAGTTATTTCCTACAGTTACTTATTAGGGTTAGCGTCTTTTCGAATTCTGTCACGTCATTTCAGTTACCCTTGATTGCGTCTCTTCCCCATCTATAAATACTGGTTTCATCCTCATCTGCTTTCATTCCTTCCACCACTCTTTCCTCTTTCATTCTCTCCTCTCATCACATTTTTCTTCCAGACGACATCTTACCACTACCATCTTCATGAGCGAGTACGAGAGTTCAGCAGCTGAGAGCTCCTCTGGCGATGGCAGCTCTGTTGACGGGGAGGAGGCGCCTCACATTCTTCCTATTTTATCATAGGAAGAGAGAGTCTTCACCCCTGGAGCGGGTAAGAACTGGGCGACCCTCTTCGCCAAACGGAAGTCCGCTGAGAAACTCAGGCAGGCTGCCACCCCTGGCATTTACGTCGCCTCCCTCTTAGATGATAGTTTTTTTCGGAAGATTAGTAAGCCGACTAACTTTGACCCTCCAGTGGTATACGAAGAAACCAGTGATTGGCTTCTGGAGGAGGAAATTGAGAATCCGCCTCTCCTTCCCATCACTGCTTTTTGCCGAATACGCCTCAATCATGGCGACTTTGTTCTTCCAAAGATAGAATTTCTTTCTCGGGCGACTTATTGTTCAGAATGGCATCCATGGATTGAGTACATGCTTTTGATCCCCTACTGTAAAGGTATAATCATTAAGCTGGGGTTGATGGAGGCTTTTTCTTCATCGCGCTATAGGCGTCTTATTAGGAACAACCGGGATATGATTCGTCTATCTCTTAGGTGGGTTCCCTTGGTTCACACATGCCTCTTCGCCTGGGGAAAGGCATCGCCCATATTAGAGGACGTGGTGTCTCTGACCGGCCTTCCACTCTACGGAAGTCAAGATTTTAAAGAAGCATCGGGTAGTCTGTCTGATGCTGACAATCTCATAATGTGCTTTTTGAAGCAAGCGCTCACATATTCAAGGAAGCTAGTCGCTAAGGCGAACGCGCCTTCTGAGGTTCAGATTCTTGGTGGATCATCCAAGAAAAGTGCCAAGGAAACTGCGCCAAGAAAGGGGAAAGAGGTACTTTCTGCTGAGGAAGCCGAAACTCATACAACTCCCAGAGGGTCTGCCAAGCGAGCCACCTTGAACCTGTGGGTGAATATTGGTAGGGCTTTGAATGTGTTTCTATTTAGTCCTACAATTTATACCTCAAGTGCACGGTGTCTAGTTTATAGACAGTGGCAAATACGGGTCATTCCCACAGAGAACTAGAGTGCGTAAGATGATCCACGGCTTCTCTTAACTGATTTCAGGCAAGGTAATATGACAACAGGGGTTTTATGCCGAAACGGCTGAGTGTTTTGTGAAGTGACTCTAAACTAAGGCAATGATGGACAGAATAAGTTGTAACTGAGGTTTTTGTGGCACTAGGGTGATTAAACTCACCACTTAGTCCTATACTAAGGTATCCTAACTCAATTTATGTTCTTATCCTTCCTATGAAGGTCTCTAATGGAAATTTTACCAATTGATTTCACAATTCATCCCCTAGTATAGAGTGTCTTCTTATAGCACACTCTATCAGTCGAATTGTTCACCAATTGACTAATTAACCTAAGCAATACACATCAAGAACACCAATTGAATCATGAATCAACTCAACATAGAATTAAGGGTTTGTTTTACACCCTAGCGAGTGTTTAGAACATGATGCAGGAGAATAAAAGCAATTTCAAATAAAAATTACGTAACCGAAACTATGAACCCCTAAAATTGACTAATTTTCTCTTTCATCTCAAATATCAATTTATACTCTCAAAATACTCAAAATAACCAATAATCGATGACCCAAACCTGCTCTCGATGCGCCATGTCTTTCCTCCGACCTCCGAATCGACATGCAATGGGGTTTGGTGAAAACCCTAACCTAATTATCTCTAACCTAGCTTCTAGGTTGATAAGAAGCTAAGAACGAGATAATCGAGAGATATGGTGATGGAGTAAGAGCTAGTAGTGATGGTGTTGACAGGAGAGGCGATGATGGCTCTGCACAGGGGTATGGAAGGTCAGAAAGTGAAGACATGGGTTTTGCAGAGGGGGGTGGTCGAGAGAGGAAAGAGAAGATGGAAAGGGAAATGGGTTTGCTCGAGTGGGGGTATAGGGATAGGCGATTTTGCTGTGAGGCAGGGACAGCGATGATCGATGAGGAAGGCTGCAGCGAGCGTAGGATCTCGCCGAGGAAGATCCGAACGGTGAAAGGCGAATGAGGCGATTCGGTGTGGAGCGGAAGTATCAAGACTTGATGTGAACGATGAAGCGGCCGTAGGATGTATCTAGACGCGATCTGAACGGCTTGGGATGAACGGGTTCGGATCCGGGTCATGGGTAGCTCTAGCCCATGTCTTCTTTGTTGGGTTGCAACTGATTCGCACGCGGGCTTTGGCTCTCTGCTCCATAGATGCTTGACTCCAATTCTTCGCTCTTTTGGCTCCTCAGATTCTCCGAGCTTTATTTATTACCTAAAAACACAAAATTAATTAATACAAATATTTATTCTTGAAAACAAAGAAAACACAGAATTTGGGATAATATCTGATTTCTAAGCGCAAAAGATGAGTAAAATGCCAATAAAAAGGTGTATAAATATGCACTATTTAGCACTCATCAAATATGTGGGTGCCCAAGTTGGTGGGTGAGTCTGGTTGGGAACCCTCTTCTCCTCCTGTCGGATCTACTGAGCGACATGAGTTTGCCGCCTTCTTGTCTTATTTTCTTTCTCACGAAGTCTTTGAACATTCTCCAACCAACGCGGTGAGGGACGAGTCGATGATCATGGCGTTACTCATGTCACGTGGTATTTCGTTTCCTTTGGCGCCCATGTTTCTGGGCGGACTATATCATCACTTGGACTTGCTAGTAGGTGATATTCAAAAAGCCAATGACGCCTCCTTCACGGTTGAGATGTTCCTTCCTTCTAATTTCATGCAGATGTGGGGATGGGAGCATTATCGCCGTTATAAGTCAGAAGCGAAGGTCTTGGAGCTTACTGGTGAGCGGGTTGTTACCGCGAAGGACGGTACTGAGAGCACCGTTACTTACCCTATTTTCTTCCCTCGAAAAACTCTTTATGAGAAGGCAGTCGCCAAACCGACTGTTCGTCTAGCGCCTCTACTAGATGATTTAGACGAGTTTACTTTCCGTCCATACGATGACAATGCATGTGGAGAGGCTTCTCATCGGTTTGTATCACTCTTTCCTGAGGACTTTGTGGATGTCGCCCTGGACCCTCCTACTTTTGATGCTTGCAACTTCGTGGCTGCTGTGACGCCGGGGTACCTTCCAGGTTTTTATAAGGGAGAATATTTTGCTGAGGCTTACAATTTGAATCGTATTGCTCGCCAGGCGGGTTTTGATCAAGGGACCGGCTCTTATCTTTCGCCTTCATGTTCTTCGGACCCGCAAATGGTAGAGGAAAGTTTCATGCGTTTTGTCTTCAAGGATAAAGAGCCACGGTTCTGTCGCCCGCCCTTCAACCCCTTAAAGGTCCCTCAGCTTGGCCGGGATTTGAAGGTTACTCATAAATGGTTTTCGTATTGGATGCATGAGATGGAAGACGTGCATCATGCTCTGGCGGATGATGGCGTGATGGTTCCCCCGCTGTACGTGCAGGATCTCTATCGCTTGGGACGCACAAGGTTACCCTCAGAGATCATGCGCTCTCACGGATTGGCTTCTGGTGCTAAAAGCAGGCGTGTTGAAGCCCCTTATTCTCGGGGTAAAGGGAAAGGAAAGCCGCCTTCATCATCGAAGATCAAAAATGTCGTTCGTAACCTTTGTGGAGTTGTGCCTCAAGAGAATGAGGTAGTTCTTTCCCTGCTTTTCTCTTTACTGCTTCTTCCTTTAATGACTTTCCTTGGATACTTATTACTTTATCTTTTAGTCGAATCCTCCTTCGCATGGCCCATTAAAATACTTTGCTCATGAATGGTTTGATATTGACGTGAAGGAACTACCACCGAGATTTGCTGAAAGGCAGGCACTCCGTGATGCTGGTATAGTTCCCGTTTCGCGTTTTCCTCGATCTTCCCCTCGACATTCATTCTCAGATAGAGCTGTAACTTTACTTAAAATGAGACCGTCAAGAGATCATCCCCAGCAGTCTATTGGTGCTAGTTCTAGTTCCTTACTTGGTCCCGATGCTTTACCTAGTCAGCCGGTGATGTCCCAGCAGGGACCCTCAGGTACTTTGTTCGTTAGCCTAACACGTGTTCGTTCATTGTATTTTCCTCATTAAATGGCATATTGCCTTATATATATACGCGTAAGGGGGAGGTTATGGGGAAAAGTGTTGCTCTCTTTCTCTCTCTCTCTTTAGAATTTTCCTCACTCTCTTTCCTCTTGGATTTTTTAGGGCGAAGAGACCGACAGGCTCTTGATTCGGGCGCTTCAGTTGGGAGTTCTTCTTCTCCAGCTTCTACTACAAGTCGCCAAGACATTGTGCCTTCTTCCCTCGTAAGCATTTATGTTTTTTTCTTTTCATCATTTTTTTTTTTTACATATCGTGGGCGTCATTTTGCCAACTGACATATACATTCTCTGGTAAATATCTCTAGGTTATGGGCAAGCAAAATCGTTCGGAAGTTAGAGATGGTCACGACAAATCGAAGAGGACTAAGACCCAGAACGATCATCGCCGTCAGGCGACAGTGCCCGAGTAGATTGCCCAGCCCAATCTTCCGACTAGTGGCGAGCGGAAGGACCCGCCTGTCTTACTCCTTTTGAACAAGCCCATGGAGCAACGCCATGTTCGGGATGGGGGGGAGTTATGTTTAGGTATTTGGATTCTGGGTGCCTCCCCGCTATGAGCCGTTATATACTCAAGTGGCGATGCAACATGGCCATATCGCCTCAGACGCGGTCTTTCCTGACGCTAACCTTCTTGTGTCTCATACTTTGAACGTTCTGGACATAGTGGGTGAGATGGTAGACGCTGGTGATCATCCTTCTATCGCGCAGCTGCAGAGCTGGCGTCGAACAATTGACAATGCTTCTAACATGAGTTTTAACATTGGGTAGTTGGATGCCCTTTGGCAGGAGGCTGAGACAAGGGAAAACGCTCGTCTAAATCAATTGCCAGGCATTGTCACTGGTCTCGAGGAAAGGGTTGCTTTTGTGAGGGGCAACTTAGAGGCGTTGCAGGAGACTCAACAACGCCTGATTAAGGAAACGAGTGAGGTTGTCGAACATATCACCCACGCCAAGAAGACGCTAGAGGAGGAGGAACAGTTGTTGGAGGACTCCAAGGCAGAGATGGCAGAACAAGCCGAATTATGAACGCCTTAATGCTTTGAAAGGCTTTATTGTTATTTTCCTCATTCTCTTTATCTCCCTCTCGCCCCCTTTTCTTCCTTCTTTTTTCTTTGAAAGAACATCTTGAAGTTTGTGTTATGACTCTTTTCTTTGGATTTCGCTCGTGTTTCGAGACAAGATCTTTTAAATATGACTGGTTTCCAGTATATTATCCTTATTTGTGTAATTCGAGTAATTTTGGGGGCTAATGGCTAGTTATTATAGTTTGGTGGTAGAGATATCTTTGCTGAGGCGACTCGTGAATGTTCATCCCTTTATATGTAATTATCTTGAGCAAGAGCATGCAGATGCGCATGGAATGTTGATGGACATGGAGTTACGTATGGAAGGGCTTAGGCGTGCCGGTAATAGCGTGCCTATGGGCTTATCAGTCAGGCGTTCTGAATTAAAGAGTCGCCGGGTAGCTTTTGGCCTGGACCTAGCATATGTTTCAGCTTCTCGTCATGTCATTGACGTGGCCCTTGTTCGTGCCTTGGCTGAGCTCAGCGCCCATACACGTGTTCGAAATTCTTAGGGCTAGTATGCCCGTGGCTTTAGGTTTATGTGGATATATATATATATATATATATATATATATATGTGTGAGTGTGTCATGTTTAGTTGTTTTCATTTTACTTAGGTTATTCTCTTTCTTCGTTTTATTTTCGCATCTCTTTATATGTCTGCTACTCGCCCTGTTAAGGAATGGGTTCTGGCGCTTGCTGCCGTTCCTCAGAACCCTTGGAAGACAGTTTATGAGCAAGAGATTCGACGCTTAAGCGGGATTAAGGAGGAATGCGTGCAAGAGCTGGGAAGATGTGAGCGAGCCTTGGACAAGGCACGTTTAGATTGGTATGCATGTGCCGATACTTACTACATGGCAAAGAAAGGAATTATCTCTCAAGTCTCCTTTGGTAAGGTGGAGCGTCGTTTTAGACAAGCTGGGATTGCACGGATGAATACGTACGAAGATGTGAAGGGAGCTCAGGGTAGTTTGTCCATGGTGGAGGAGGACATTACAAATTACCAGGCCATGTTGGCCGGTTTGCAAGGTTGACTGCAGGTGGACCTTTCTGTGGATTTATCAGGAATTTCCCCCCTTTTTTTTAATTTTATAAATAGTCTTCGGCATGATGCTCTGTTGGTTCATTTTGCTCTCAAACCACCTTTAGATTAGTTGTGATGAACCGGGAAGAATTATTGTTGGATATTAGGCGCCTTGAGCGTATGGCTAAGGCGGCACGCATAATGTTTGAACACTTTGTAGAAGAAAACAGGCGTTACTCACGTCTTTTGGCGAGGTTTGAGCGAGAGTTACAAGAAGCTATTATCAATGTTGTTCCCGCGGCGCTTCCTTTTCTAGAGCGGCGGCGGTTGTGCTTTGAACAGATAAATAGTAGTTATGATGGCTGTGTATGTGCGCATGTTCTTACTGGCGTTTTAGAAAGTGTTATTAGTGATGCTCAGTCTCTTTTGGATGTAATCCGTTAGACGACTCCGTCGTTTGTAAATCTATCGTTTGGTATTAATGTTTTAAGGGCGTTCTTCCTTCTCTCTCTTTTTTTTTTATATAAATTTTCATGAATGGAGATGTTATCAAAGGCGCCTGCGCCATTAGGGACGCCCGGGGCATTCCTTAATGGGAGGGAAAGATGTGCTCTCTCCCTCTTTCTTTTTTTATAAATTTTCATGAATGAAGATGTTATCAAGGGCGCCTGCGCCATTAGGGATGCCAAGGCCATTCCTTAATGGGAGGAAAAGATGTGCTCTCCCTTTTTTTTTTTTTTTTTTTTTTTTTTTTAATTTTCATGAATGAAGATGTTATCAAGGGCGCCTGCGCCATTAGGGACGCCAGGGCCATTCCTTAATGGGAGGAAAAGATGTGCTCTCCCCTTCTCTTTTTTTTTTTTTCAAATATTTTCGTGAATGGAGATGTTATCAAAGGCGCATGCGCCATTAGGGACGCCAGGGCCATTCCTTAATGGGAGGAAAAGATATGCTCTCTCCCTCTTTCTTTTTATTTATTTATAAATTTTCATGAATGGAGATGTTATCAAGGGCGCCTGCGCCATTAGGGACGCCAGGGCCATTCCTTAATGGGAGGAAAAGATGTGCTCTTCCCTTCTATTTTTTTTTTTTTAGAAATTTTCATGAATGAAGATTATCAAAGGCACCTGCGCCATTAGGGACGCCAGGGCCATTCCTTAATGGGAGGAAAAGATGTGCTCTCTCCCTCTTTTTTTTTTTATAAATTTTCATGAATGGAGATGTTATCAAGGGCGCCTGCGCCATTAGGGACGCCAGGGCCATTCCTTAATGGGAGGAAAAGATGTGCTCTCCCCTTCTTTTTTTTTATTATTATAAATTTTCATAAATGAAGATGTTATCAAGGGTGCCTGCGCCATTAGGGACGCCAGGGCCATTCCTTAATGGGAGGAAAAGATGTGCTCTCTCCCATCTTTTTAGAAATTTTCATGAATGGAGATGTTATCAAGGGCGCCTGCGCCATTAGGGACGCCAGGGCCATGTCTTTGGCACTTATGGAGGATTTTAAACACTCCTCCTTTTATCAGGGGTGAGAATTTAATCACCCATTGCCATGTGTAAGGCGTGGAGGGGGGGGGGGGATTTCTTAGGCACTCATGTCCCAAGGAATGGGTACATAAAGGATTTTAAGCACTCCTCCTTTTATCAAGGGTGAGGATTTAGTCACCCGTTGCCATGAGTAAGGCGTGGGAGGTTTCTTAGGCACTCATGTCCCAAAGAATAGGTACATAGAGGATTTTAAACACTCTTCCTTTTATCGAGGGTGAGGATTTAGTCACCCGTTTCCATGTGTAAGGCGTGGGGGGGGTTTCTTAGGCACTCATGTCCCAAATAATGGGTACATAAAGGATTTTAAACACTCTTCCTTTTATCAAGGGTGAGGATTTAGTCACCCGTTGCCATGTGTAAGGTGTGGGGGTTTCTTAGGCACTCATGTCCCAGAGAGTGGGTGCATGGAGGATTTTAAACACTCCTCTTTGTTAGAAGGATTTTATGGATCTGTTTGTGTTACACACTTATGAATCAAAACGCGCGTTATTCGTATTGCGGATTGGTTACATGTAGAAAGTTTTTAGCCACTTCCCATTAATTTTATCATTGGGTTTCCCCTTCATGGGAGTACCATCTGCATGTTCGATCTTGTAGTAGCCACTCTCTGCCGCTTCAATGACTCTAAACGGACTTTCCCAGTTTGGTGCGAATTTCCCAGCGCTCTCATTTCGAGGAACATGATGTGAGATGGCGAGGACCAAATCACCTACAACAAAGCTTATTGGTTTAACCTTTTGGTTGTAAGCTCGTGCCATTCGTGCACGGTATTTCCCAGCATGGGCATGTGCGATATCTCGCTTTTCCTTAATCGTGTCCAACACTTGGAATCTTTTATTATCTTTGGCTTGGAGACCGCTTGCTGCGATGACTCGGGCGGATGCGATGACAATTTCTGCTGGCAGAATGACGTCCTCTCCATAGACTAGAGTGTATGGTGCGTCCCCGGTGGAGGATCTTTTTGCGGTGCGGTATTCCCAAAGTGCCATGGGTAATTCCTCATGCCATAGTCGTTTATTATCATATATACTTCGGCTGAGGATCCGGAGCAAGATTTTGTTAGTTACTTCGGCTTGCCCGTTTCCTTTTGGATAGTAAGGAGTAGACGTCTTGCGCTTGATATGAAAGGCTGCTAGCAAGTCCTTTACGTCACTATTAACAAAGGGCGTGCCATTTTCAGATACAATGCACATAGGTATTCCGAAACGCGTGATGATGTGTTCTTTGATGAAGGCGGCGATGGTGGTGCCAATAGTTTTCTTTAATGGGATCGCCTCTACCCACTTAGTGAAGCACTCTGTAGCTGTTATGATATATTCATGCTGCTTGGAGGATTTCGGCGTGATGGGTCCGATGATATCCAATCCCCAAGTATGGAAGGTCCAGGGGGCGGCGACATTGTGCAGCGTGGTATGCGGGGCGTGTATCAAATTTCCGTGAATCTGGCACTGTTCGCATTTCCGAACGTACTCGGCCGTGTCGCTCTCCATTGTAGGCCAGTAGTAGCCTGCTTCATAAATTTGCGCAAACAATCTAGCTTTCCCTTGATTCTCCCCATCACGAGTTAGGTCCATAACCTTAAGAGCCTCCGCCTTGTCGAGACATGTCAGGGTTTGCTGGTTGAAGCTTTTCCGGAATAAATTTCGGTCAAGGACAAAGTATCTCCCGAATTTCTTGACTAATCGAAGGGCGGTCTTTTTATCACTTGGTAATGTACCTTTTGTTAGATAGTCGATGTAGGGTTCTCGCCAATCCTCTGCGTCCTCCTCGGCGACACATATTTCTGCCTCTTGAGGAGCGCCTTGGCAAATAAAACAATTATCTTGAAGAGCTTTAGCCTGCTCAGCCATGTCTGGCCAGTAAAATCCTGCCCTCTGAATTCGTCGATGCAGCATGATAGACGTGGCGTGGCCGCAAGTTTGAGAATGTATCTCCTCCAGTTTTCCTTTGATCTCATTTGGTCCGAGGCATCTACATAGTCCGCCTCCAGTTGTGATGAAATACAAGTCTCCTTAAAGAAGCGTGTAAGTTTTTAATGTTTTCCATGAAAGTTACCTTTCTTCTGGTGGGCGTTTGAGATCTGCTATTATCACTCGTCGCCAGTCCAACTCTTCCATAGCGGCTCTTTCCTCTAAGGCCATAGGTGAGGTTTTCTTGATGATGGTGATAACTTCTTTGTCTCCCGATAGCATTTGCAGCTTTGATGCCATGGTTTCCAGTGCGTCTGCATACTTATTCACTAGACGCCCCATGTGTTCTATAGTGATGTGGTCGAAACGTCGCATTAGCCTTTGAGCTTTATCTCGATAAACCGCCAGTGTTGGTTCCTTCACATGAAAATCGCCTTCCATTTGATTCACAAGGAGCCTCGAGTTGCCCATGACCTCTAAGTCGTGGATTCCCATTTCCAGTGCCATTTGCATCCCAATGAGGAAGCTCTCATATTCTGTTGCATTATTGGTGCAGGGGTAATCGAGTTTGTAGGCATATGGTTTGAGTTCGCCTTCTGGTGATTCAAAAACGACTCCTGCGCCTCCGTGACTTCCGTAGGAGGAACCATCAAACGACATCTTCCATTTTTGAGGCGGCACTTCTTCTGCTACAGCGATTTCACCATAGAGATCGGTATAAATGTCAGAAGTATCTGATCCTGGGAAGGCTTCCAGTAGATCTGCGATCGCTTGTCCCCTAACCCCTTGAGGTCGTATTGGTGTGAAATCGAATTCCAACAGTTGCATTGACCAGCGTGCCAGCTTGCCTAATTGGATTGGCTGCTGCTACCACGTAGCATTTATGCTTTATGAGGTAGTGGCGTATATTCTGCGCTGCTAGGATTAATGGTAAACAAGCTTTCTCGGCGGACGTGTACCGAAGCTCAGCATCTTTCAAGGTTTTTCTAAGATAGTAAATGGGTTTAAGGTTGGCTCCTCCCATGTCTTGAGCGACCAACACTCCGATTGCAGTTTCCGTATGTGCGAGATATAGATACAGAGGTTCTCCTTTTATGGGCGGGCGTAAGACATGCGGGTGGGTAAGACATTTTTTGATTGTGTCAAAATCTTCTTGTTGCTCTTTCTCCCATACAAACTTTGCATCTTTTTTAAGCATTGTGAAGAAGTGATTCAAGGTCTGCGCCAGTCCTGGGATGAAGCGCCTTACGTTAGAAACTTTTCCTATCAGCTTTTGAAGTTCTTGTTTATTCTTTGGTGGCGGCATTGATATAATGGCTTCGGATTTAGAAGTATCGACCTCAATACCTTTACTGGTGACTTGATACCCCAAGAACTTCCCCTTGGTGACTCCAAACACGCATTTGGTCGGATTCATCTTTAGATTGAAATTTCGGCATCGCTGGAGGACTCGACGAAGATGTTGGGTGAATTCTCCTCGCTTCTTTGCCTTAATCACAAGGTCGTCTACATAAATCTCGACAATTTCGTGATTCATATCATGAAAGATGGAAGTCATCGCCCGTTGATAGGTCGCACCATCATTCTTCAACCCAAAGGGCATGACAACATAGTAGAAGTTTCCTATGGGTGTGGAAAACGCCGTCTTGGACGCGTCGCTTTCTTTCATCCTGACTTGGTTGTAACCACTATGTCCATCCATGAATGCGTACATGCCGTACCCGCACGTTGCGTCCACCATAATATCTATGTTGGGGAGAGGAAACTCATCTTTTGGGCAGGCACGATTCAGATCCCGGAAATCCACGCAACATCGAATAGTTCCGTTCTTTTTCTCTACTGGTACGATGTTTGCGAGCCATGTTGGGTAATGTGTGGGCTTAATGTACCCTGCTTCTAATAACTTCGTCACTTCTTCTTTTATCTGCGCCTCGGTTTCATAATGGAATTGGCGTCGAGGTTGCCTTATGGGCCTGCTGCTTGGGTTGACTTTTAGTTCTTGACAGACCAAGGCGGGGTTCAATCCTGGCATATCTTCGTAGGACCAGGCGAAGACATCCTTATACTCTTTCAGCAATTCATGCAACTCACGACTCTCTTCGTATGTCAGGGCCGCCCCGAGTTCAATCCATTTTGAGTCCTCCTCAGTCCCCAAGTTTACCTTCTTTGTCGCTTCGTCATGCTTTGGCGGCGCGTTCTTCTTCATTCTTTCCCAGGCGTGGGGGGCGTCCTCAACTTTCAAAGTTTTCATTGCTTCTGCGATGTTGACTTATGCTATTGGGACCTACCTGGCTAATTGCTATAGGCGATACACATGGCGTCCATCCGGGCGAGACACCTTTCGGAAACGTCACTTGTCCGCTTCAACGTAGTCTTTCTTTCGTCCTTGGCTGGAACTTCCTTCTTGGTAAGTCGTCTCCCAGTCTGGAATTGGAATCGAGTAGATGCGAGTCACCACTTCGCTTGGTTCACTTAGGCCGTCGAAGAAAGCTGCTTCGGCATAACACGCCTCATCGGCAGAGAAGGGGTTCTCAGTATCTCGGACTCTCTTCTGTTTTCCCTTGAGGATGAATTTGATACATTGATGGTAAGTAGATGACACCACTCCATGTTTGTGTAGCCATGGTCTTCCCAATAGGATATGGTACGCTGTATTGACATCCATCACGTGAAAGGGATCGATTTCGTTTATTGGACCGACCTTGACTTCGAGGTTGATCGTCCCAATTGTGTGTTGACTTAAACCGCCAAAGCCTTGGATCCTGGTTTGAAATTTCTTAATTTCCGCCTCTTTTCCGCCAATACTTTTTAGGATGTGTAAAGGTATCAAGTTGATCGATGCACCAGTGTCAATGAACGCCCGTTTGAAAGTGTCCTTCCTTACCTTAGCTGTAAGATATAATGGATGTGTATGGTCGCTATTCACGGCCTTGTCTTCTTCAGTGAAGGTTATAACATTGGTGGGGAGCGGGTACTTTCTGTCCAGGTAGGCGCTCACATCTTCTCTGGCTGCGATTCTAGTTAGAAATATCGACGCCAGATGTCTCTGAGCAGCATCAAAGCCCAGAGCGTTAAAGAAGTTTGCGAATAAAGGCTTTTTCGCCATTGTTTCTGCTATTTGTTCAGTTTTACCACCTGATGACACAACATATATTTCTTCCTCTTCAGCTACCTCCATCGAGCACGCCTCTTCCTCTCTAGGATCATGAGTCAAGGATGCTACTTCGTGATATGGTAGCGGGTTGTCTTGTATGTCATTATCGCCTCCGACATCTACCTCTTCATTCCGTTGTTTGTTGTAGATCTCCCATTTGAAAGTTCGGCATTCCCTAGTGGGATGATCTACCCTTCTGTGGAATAAACAATAGCGTGGGTTACGCTTGTCCGCATCAGTAAGAGCCTTCCTAGGCTATGGGAGAGTGATGTCGCCATTCGTGATCCATTCTTTTAGCAGGCCAACCGCCTGTTCATAGGAACATGGGAAGTCAGGTGGTTCTTGCTCTGCTCTCCTTTTACCTCGCCTATTGTCATTGCCTGGCGGACCTCGCCTCTTTGGCGCTCCTGAACCGTCTTCCTTAGCATAGGCGACTGAGTGAGACCAGGATTTCTCAGCCGCTTCAATTTCTTCATTAGTCGCATCGGTCCTAGCGAACGCTTCCTCAAGATCAGCGAACATGGTTATCTGGGTGTTTTCAAACATTCGGCGTGTCTTAGGTTCAAGCACAGATATACAGATGTTCACCAATTCTTCTTCGGGTACCTCTGTCCGGCATTTGAGAGACTCGCTTCTAAACGTACTGCAAAGGGTTTAAGTCTCTCTCCTCTTCGCGGTTTGGTGTTCCCCAAGTCAGAAATGGAAATCTTCACAGGTTTGGAGTAGAACTTTTGCATAAACGCCTGTTGCATCTCACTCCATGACCGTATGTTGTTGGGTTTCAAAGAAATGTACCAAGTGAAGGCGTCTCCTGTCAGGGTTTTCCCAAATTCTCTCATACATACAACTTCGTCTTGGGCATACTCATTAAGTGATATAGTGAATCGATGCATGTGTTCTGTCGCATTACCACTCCCCTCAAACAGCCTAAACTTTGGTGTCTTGTACTTAACAGGCATTGGTCTGGACAAGATCTCAGACGGGATAGGCGATGTTATGGTGTAGGCGCTGGCTTGAGTCTCGAGGCCATACTTTTCTTCAAGCAGCTTAGTAAACTTCCCATTCGATAAAGCGATCCGGGCTTGTTCGTCCGTCATAGGCTGGTTAGCGGACTGATGAGCTTGCGATCGCCCTTGAGGAGTCCGAAACCTTTGATCTTGATCGAAGTCGCACCCGTGATTCAACTGAGGCGAATCCACACCCTCTTCACGATTTCCTTCCGGCGGCGGATCAATAGCTGCCAACTTTGCCAAAAGAGCTTGTCTCTGGCGATCATTTTCCTCTATATCAGACAACATTTGTTCTAGTTCAGTAAGAGGTCCATACACGCGCGGCTGAGCCTGGCGTGTGAACCTGTCAGTGTCCATGCGATGAATCGTGCACTAATCTAGTGACCTAGTCTCCCACTGTGGTCGCCAAAATGTACACGGTAAGGAATATACAAGGTACAGATAGAAGTAGGTTGTAGAGACTAGTTCCTAGAAGTAGAACACAATTTCCCACAATGATATCACTGAGTCATTTCATTGGGAAATGACCCCTATTTATAGTTATTTCCTCAAATGGGAGTGTCAGGTGTGTGTCCTTTTCTATTTTCCTTATCTTACTACTGTCTCTTATGACTGTACAATTGTACCTCAGATTCTTCTAGAAGATATGTCCTCTTTAACTGCTACACGTGTGTTCGGATGCTGTGGGAATAACTTGTTTGATAACACCTCCTTCAGGATGAGGGGAGGACCTGATGCCTTCCCATTAGGTGGGACACTGTTTCGTGCCTTCTTCTGGATACGGGGAGACCGCGCTTCTCCCTTGGTATTTTTTCAGGTATCTACAGTGATCAAGAAAGAACGTCTTATGAAGATGAACTCTATAAGAAGATGTACCTATAACTCTCACCTAAGGACCCTTTTATAGGTTACCCAATATTGGGATTAGGAAACTCAAACAACTCAAATTAGGGAACTACATGAAACACCCCAAGAAAAGAAACCGACCCTTTTAAGGGTTCCGAAACAAGACCCAAACACTATACTAGAAGCACACTGTCGTACCTGAAGTACTACATTGCCTTCCTTTTTTCTTGTTTTTTTTTTAATGTAATTTATGTTGAATTTTGATGTTTTTGTACACAGAGGGATTCATGTTTGGTGAATGAAGTATGTTCCATGGATCAGCTGTAGGGAAAATAAATAAGCCCTTGAAGGTGCTAAAATATAAATGCTGCTGAATATGATGATTAGACTAGTTTGTGTTGTGTGCTGTGCCGAGTGCACATGTAATCGGTGAGATGAGGTGAACTCATGTAATTGGAGTGTTAGTGCCATTCCATCTGTATCTCCGTGAAGGAACAACAGTTGGTGACTGGTAGCACTAACATCAAACAACTGAATGGTTCTCTTAGTCTTGACTGTGGCAACGGCAGCATTAACATCCTTTAGTACATCAAACAACAAGCCATATATTTACCATGCCGATTGAGGATCGCAATTAGCCATCACAGACGATGGTTCAAATGCAGTGTGCTGATTTCAGCAACTGAAAGTTGCTCATGGTAAGCCATCTCATCTGAGATATATAACAGATATATGTTGAATGAAAGACATCATTTGAATGGCCATTTAGCGAAATTAGCCAAGCCAAAAGAAGTAGTGGCACAAGATGCAAAAGAAAAGGTGATCGCACAACGAAATACCAACGAAATATCGAGGCAGGTGGACATCCTATTTCTGCAGGCGTTGAAGTATTTCCAATTGGTGAAAAAGTTGAGATATTAGCATGGTAATAGTAAAGAGTAACGTTAACGGTGTCATAGAAAACACCCTCGTTTAAGTTTTCGTTCTTCAATCGAAGATCGAAAGTTATGGTTGGATCGATGATATTGAAGGTTCCATCTGAAGTTTTGTTGAGTGCCGGAACTTCAAACATCTCGATCGAAATTGAGGGTGGGAAGGTACGAAACCAAAGCCAAAACAGGTAACCACTAAATCCTAAACTGACTATGAAAAAGAAGATTCCAAACAAATTGCATGCACAACATGCAGAAAATCGTGCGATTCCTGACCATCTCCCCATCGTCGTTTCTGGCTAGCTAAGAATGGTGATCAAGAAAGGACTTCTTATGAAGATGAAGAATTTGCACAACTAAGACATACTTGGAGAAAAGGATATATACACATTTTAGTAGGAGTGAAACCAAATTGTCTGAGCAATTTCTTTGATTGTTTCCAGCTTATTTCCTCTTGGGAAGTCAATGCATATTATTACGAAGCATGTGGGTGCACCATGCAGAATTGACTATTTCCTTGTCGACTAGGAAGTATACATAAATTGTGGTGGCCCTACCCAAACAGTACGTATTTAGTTTGCGCGCGCCGCTTCATTCTTCATTTGTTTTGGCTTTTCTCAACTTAATTAGTACCAACAGCATAAAGTTCAATTTTGAATAACGATAACACGATTAAAGAACTTGCCAATTGCTAAAGACATCGCATCGTTTGGTAGGATAGGTGATTAAATGGCCTAAAGAATTTGCCATTTGGTGAAGACAGCACATGATTGATGGATTTGTTAGGCTTAGTCCTATGGGCTAGATATCTAGCTGCTAGATTGGCCATCCACGTCAGCCTGGGCAACCTCTTAAGTCATATGGGCTAGATATCTAGCTGCTAGTTTGGCCATCCACGTCATCTGTGAGCGCCGAACGGTTCGGCGTTTTGGTTACTTTTTGAGCGCCGAACGGTTCGGCGCTTAAATCTCAGCCGTTACATTTTTATGATTTTTGTGAGCGTCGAACGATTCGGCGTTTTTCTGAGCGTCGAACGGTTCGGCGTTTCAATCTCGCTGATAGTGCGACCGCGAGCAAATGCTAGGAGAGAGAAGTAGCTAGAAAGAGTGTTAACTTTTTTCCCACACTTTTTTCATGATTTGCAACACTTTTTGGCCAATCTAGCAGTCCAATCTAGCCCATAGGACTTAGCCTCACCATCACGGCATCACCAACCACCCATCTCACATCCTCTTCCACAGTTGGGTACCCCGTACCCCTTTAATTAGGTTCCCGTCAAATGGATGATTTTTTGTAATAGCTTAGTCCTATGGGCTAGATATCTAGTTGCTAGATTGGCCATCCACGTCAGCCTGGGCAACCTCCTAAGTCATATGGGCTAGATATCTAGCTGCTAGATTGGCCATCCACGTCATCTATGAGCGCCGAACGGTTCAACGTTTTTCTGAGCGCCGAACGCTTCGGCGTTTTGGTTACTTTTTGAGCGCCGAACGGTTCGGCGTTTCAATCTCAGCCGTTAGATTTTTGTGATTTTTCTGAGCGCCGAACGGTTCGGGGTTTTGGTAACTTTTTGAGCGCCGCACTATTCAGCGTTTCAATCTCGCTAATAGTGCGACTGCGAGCAAATGCTAGGAGAGAGAAGTAGCCAGACTGAGTGTTAACTTTTTTCCCACACTTTTTTCATGATTTGCAACACTTTTTGGCCAATCTAGCAGTCCAATCTAGCCCATAGGACTTAGCCTGAGAAGATATATTTTGGTTTGGTAAGTGGTATAGTGATGTTATGGGGTGAGGAGCCAGGCGTTGAAGAAAGGGTGAGCAAGTTACATGGAGGAGATGCAAAACGGGCAAAAATGGCTAAAAAATGGGCTTGAGAGCCAGCTGGGCTAGGGTGCTGGCTCCACCCTTGGTGATGTTTCTTTAGGGCAGCTAGGTAGCTCAAATCGGCGAAATATTGACAACACTGCAAACATGAAGGACATTTGAAGGATGGGGAATGGGTGATTCCTTCTGAGCTTCTTGTGTTGATGAACTCTGTGAATATGAGCACCAGTGATCTCATTTTGATACAAATATGATAAAGTGGTATTTTGATATTGATTAAAACTTACGGCTACTGGTCAAAACTTAGGATTAATGTCTAATTAAGATATTATCGATCATATTGATTTTCATATATATAGAGATGATTAAAAACTCTTTCATGGATGATAGATAAGTTCAATAAAGTTGATTGAACTATCGAATCTGAAAAATATCGTAATTCAAATAAATTTTTACATTAGATTTGAGTGTGCATATTTCATGGATAGAAGAAACCAACGTGAATGTTAGAAACTGTAGTTACCTAAAATCGGTGAGAGGCTAAAAGCGCGATTCTAGGGTTTCTGAAAGTGAGTTCAGGAGGTTGATCACAAATTGTCCTTGCCTAAACTAAGAGGAATGGTCGTACAAGGGATGCTTCAGTCATATGAGAGATTAGGGCTAGTCTTAGGGAGGGAAGCAAAGATGAGAATAGAGATCATAGAATGCTAGGTTTCTAGAATAATTGCTCATTGAGAAAGTTATGTTTAGCTTGATGACTAGATGACCTATTTACAGATGAACTCTCTAATCCCAAGTCGATGAAAATAGAGATTACTTCCTGTGCGGAGCACTCTTCCCTTCTTTTCAGGAATAACTAAGGATAAACTAGACTGAGTTTATCCTCTTATTCCATTCCATCGCCTTTATTCTCTTTTGCAGTGAGAAATAATCCGGATATTTCTAACACGTGTCGCAAACTTCCATATCAAAACTCTAATTGGTATCCCTCGATTGTGTGTGACTTAGTCAACCTTTGTGATGATGTGTTGACAAGGTAGGATAAATTTTATAGACGATGTTGGCTGAGATAAAGGAATATTCCCCGACTTGTAAGCTATGACTAGGATGAGTCACGTAAAAGACAAGAAATACCTTATGAAGCGTGTGTATGTATAAAATGAGAGAAGATAAGACTAAGCTCTATCTTTGCATGGCCGGTCACATATGTCAAACGAAGGCTTAATTCTTGCTGGTGGGTCCCTTTGTTGAGCGTGTAGAGCTCAAGGGAGTCTATTTACATTTTTGGATAAGCATGCATGGTTAAGACTCAATTTACTAGTCGTGGGGGTGTTTGATAAGCTGAGAAAGAGGCTTGTTCCCTAGATGAGGCTTATGCATAAGTCTTGTATTTGTATAAAATCTTAAAATGAGATTGTGATGCTCATATCATGAGGCTGGTTAGGGCTTTACTTATAGCCTTTGAGTCTCTTCAATTTGGAAGACCGAGAATGAAGCTAATAATGTCTTTTTCCATATGGAACTGTCTCAATGAGACTAATTTTGGGATGCTCATATTTGACCAGTGTATCTCACAGAGATGTACTAGGAGTCAATCCATGATTATGTCCATATTATGGGCCAGACCAGACCAATATATCTCGAAAGGATATTTTAGAAGTCTGCCGCGAATCCTAGGGGCAGAATTGTCAATATATCTCAGAGGGATATATTAGGAACCAATAATGAGGCCCAGATAAGACGAGTCGTGGCCTAAAGTATATATGACCAGTTGTATCTCGTGGGGGTGTACTCATAATAAGTCTCTGATCTCAGATAAGAGCGAATGTCGTTCTTACGGGAGACATTAAGTTTCTGATCGTGCTGACGAGTCATCCATTGACGTTTCATGAGCCTCCAGGGAGGCCAAGACTAGCATGTCTTCGCGGGGATGCGTACTAGGAGTCATAGCTAAGACTTAGCTTTTCTTTTGGCGACAGAGTTGAAACTAAGAATTAACTTGTCTTTTGACATTGAGGGTTGAGGCTACGGTTGAGCTTGTGTTTCGACAAGAAGAGCTTAACTTATCTTTGAAATCCTATTTATGTTTAAGTCTTGAACGTCTTTGACTTTTGTTTTGCCAAACCTCAAAAATGAATTTTTTTCCCCTTTCTCGAAATGTCGTAAAAATAACAATCTACCCGTAGTTGTAAAATTATCATTTGCCCCTGGTCCGAAAATTTACTTGAGGTGACCATTTTACCCTTCATCAAAATTTCACCATCTACATTAAGTCCCGTACTCAGATTAAAACCTTGATCGTTTTATGATGAATATATAGATGGTGCAAAATACTTTGATATATATAGTGGATACAGAATTACAATCATTTTGTTTCTTAAGGCTTGTATAGTCCCCCGGACTATGAGAATTAGTGCTCAGTCTTTGTTCATTAGACTGTGCACTTGAAATTCTTATAAATATTTATGTTGTGAAGCGTGATATTCATGTAAATGAAGCCTTTATTAGATGAAATTCATGCATTGGATGATTGGGTTTGCGAATCAGGGTTTACATGATCAAATTTATTTATTTTTGCATGAGAGAGGACGTGAATACACCTGGGGTTAGTCAAGAAATATGGGAGATAGGTGGGCATGTCTTGGCATTGCTTTTGGAAATTGTTGACTTAAGTTTCTTGTTTGAGACAAACTTCCTTTATTTTTTATAAAATATCTTTCTGTATTCTGTTTCAACTATGATTTTTTGAAAAATCAAGAGGGCATGATGACCAAGTGCATGAGGCCGATGCTATGACTAGGTGAAGTCTTGAACACCTCTTGGCATTACCAAAATATTATCCCTTGCCAAATTGATCAAAACATTGAATTAGGGATATTTTCATCAAAAACCCTTGTGAGATCGTCTTCGTAGCATATGAGAAATATAGAAACTTTACAAGCATGATGCAAGGCTGAAGTAGTTAATAGAGAGATTTGACCACTTTCGTTTTAGTAGAAGTCCCCTTTTAGGAAAAAAAAAAACTTGAAATTAAGGTTATTTTTGTTAAACCTCTAATGTTGTTCAATATTATGCTCTTGAAGGGAAACAAAAGGATGAGTGACGTCCCACCCAACTAAAAATTTGTTCACGTATGTGGGAAGGGGCTTGGACATGGCTTGGTTGGGTTTTGGAAGTTGGAAAAGCTTAGGTTTCCTTATGTGAGCCAAATTCCTTTAATTTTCTTTTTTAGATCAAATTCCTCTTTCATTGATTGAGATCTTCCTTCTTGAGATAGAATTAGAGGAGAAAACTTATCTTGTATCTTTTTTCCGTGCACTAGTTATGAAAAACCGACCCACCTCCTTGTATTACCAAAATACCGTTTTTTTTTTAGAATTTTTTTATTTACTTTTAATTAAGAGTATTTTCGCAAACCCCTAATGAGCTCGCTCTTGATAAAAAGGGGAAGGATTGAATGTCATCTAAATATGACCACGATTGCAAGAGAGGGGGGCATGGCTAGGTTTGTCTGGAGAAGCTAAAAAAGCTTAAGTTTCCCTTATTTGAGTCAAACTCCCTTTATTTTCTCAGAATTCCACACCTTCCTTAGACTTTTCAGGTGTGTTCAGGAGCTGGAGAAGCTTTGAATGACATGTATGTAGTCTCAAACGTGAGTATTTGTATACTTTCCTAGCTCTTATGATAAAATCATTTTTAGGAATATTGATAGTAATCTCAAAATCAGGGTTATTTTTATCAAAATCCTAATCATGTCTGCTCTTGTGCTAATGAGAGAGAGCAAAGGTCCGAGTGGCATCCCACTCATTATGTAAGAAAGACCACGCATGAAGAAATAGTCAAAAAAAAAATTGCCTTAGTTTTGGCAATTGGGTAACTTGGGTTTCCTTGTTTGAGCTAACTCCTTTGATTTCCTTTGAGAATGCGACTTTCCTTCTTTAGCTCAAACTATCTTTTCCATCTTCGAGAATCATCTTTCTCCGATCATTGAGGCATCATTGGTGAGCTTTTGTACACACTTCTTTAGTGACTAAATGAATGGAAGTAGTCATGTTTAGCGAAAACCATTCATCAGATTTTCGTCGGATAATTTTCAGATTCAAGCCATCTTAGTAGAATTGATGTAGATTCCTCATACGAACTCCAATTTGAACTCCTAACCCCAACATTCAAAGATAAAATAATAATCCATCATATTAAAAAAGAATGACTCATTTCCGAATTCATTAGGTCAGTTAAACCATTGTATACTTTTGACTTTAGAAATCCCATATAAACTAAGTCTTAGTTTCAGCTTTATCGCCAAAATACAAGCTAAGACTTAGATCGTCGTCTTCGGCTTCAACTATTAATGATAAATTATTGAACTTCGTAAAACTTTGATAATTTGTACTCTTTCTCTTCAATTTCTTATTTCTTGAAACTTCTTTATAGATTTTTCTTCCTCATGCCATATTGACAATTCGTACTATTTCTCTTCAATCTTTTCGTATCAACCTATAAGTCTGATACCTTGAGTGATCGTCTAAGGACAAAGTCGAGACAATACGACAACAAGGTACACACTTAATAATAGTTACAATATAAAACCGATATACTATATGATCACTATCAAGTGTATAAGATTAACATACAAGTGTTATTTACTTTATTATAACTAAACAATTATAATGCGGAAGTAAAGTAAATGACACATCAAGATTTTGTTAGCGAGGATACCGCAAATGCAGAAAAACCTCGGGACCTAATCCAATTTTGAATACTCTCATAATTAAGCCACTGTACAAAGAACAAATCCAATTTCGTATAGTTAAGACCAAGTAATATACCCTTAGTTACTTAGTTCCCTCAGTATCCCTGCGCCTACAACCGCCTGGCCAACGCACGTGAATCTCAAGATAGAAATCACTATCTTGAGTTGTTTTACCGATGTAACGTCTTAAGCACTCAACTCCATTTGATCGTATTCCAAAAAGTAAAGGAACAAAGCTGTTTGGTAACCACTCTATTAATATTTAAGAATAAAGATATGTTTAGTTTTAACAAAGGCTCTTCCGTTTAACAAGTAAACTCCTTTGTCGGGTAAGATCAATCAAGATCCTAGATAATCAGATCTAGATTCACAAGCTATCAGATTCGGATATTGAAGAATACCACCAAATGATAATGTTGATGGTGGTTTTTAGTTCAGGGTTAAAATTGTAAAACCTCGCATTTAATAGGCCGTCACTCTGCAAAGAGACAGAGCCATGTAAAAGTGACGAGTGTTCAACCTCTTCACTGGCGCATTTATTGAGTAACTCAATATATCCGCATGAAATTTATCCAGAATGGTGCATGTAGCAACAATCCTATATATTCTGTCAATTTTGGCACCTTGCCTGTATTATTCAGTTAGTATAAGTTTCTTTGAATGTTTTATGTGCTATGTTCCCCGGCTGAACCCTTAATATTGGTATGGCATGACAATTTGTGTTCACTCACAGCAGAGTATCACGAATTTCGAAGTATCAAGGTTAAGGTCCTTGCATAAAAGTATTCAATCAGAAAGCATACTTCTCTCTGGCAATAAACTTAAAGAACTCTGTGTCAACACATAGAATTCAATTAATTTTTTGATAATTCACAAGATTCAGATATTACCCTAACTAATTTACAAAATTAGGGTTTTGCGCCATGCGTAGTATATTAGACCTCGCCTGTCGAAACTAAGCCTAGGCGAACTAGGTAATTAATCCGTCATGGATTAGTAGGTGCAAAATCCTACCCACAATCAGAATACAAGGAATAAAAGGAGCCGCAGAATTGGAGCAGCAACAAAGGGAGGTGTGGCCATGCAATAGGCCAGCCGACGCCACTTTCAAGTGGCCACACCCCATGATGCTCGAACCGGCCCCTATTTCCCGTCGACCAATCAGGTCGCCTTAAACCCGCCACACGCACATGAGTTGTGGATAGGCCCATACTTGCCGGCCATATTTACCATCGACTAATCAGGTCGCTTTAAATCCGCCTCACGCACACCAGAAGTGTGGCCACGCCCACGTTTGGCCGGCCCCTCTTTTTAATCGACCAATCAGGTCGCTCTAAACCTGCCACAGTATTAAATAGGCAAAATTGCGCCAGATGGTCACAATGCCAAATTGGCATAAGTCGCGCCAATACACTAATTGGCATGTCAAACGTACATGCCAAACGTGCCACTTTTCCACAGAAGCATGTCGAACGTGGAAACGTACCATGAATAGCGCGCCAACGTGCTAGCCCACTTTTTTTTCGTGGCCAAACGCCATAACATACTCCAATTAGGGTATTCCAAACACGGCTCTGCCTTAGTGGCATTAGTCGAAACCCTAATTTCCAGTCGTGGCCCAATTACGCCACTTTGGCCCTACAACATGCCACGAGCCATGTGAGACCCGCCAAACCCTAAAAACGACGCCATTCTATAATCACCCGTGGTCATCCTTGTGCCTGTGGTTATTCCCATACTATGTCCTGCCATAATTCCTTTAATGTGGCCATGGCACCGATTGCATAAAGCGCCACCATGCCGCGGCCATGCCACACGCGCTAATTAGGGTTTCGATATGCCAAACCATAATTTAGATAAAGTTGCCATGCCAACTAAGTCAAGTAATTCTCCTAAGGCCTTAAGTTTGATATAGCAACAGGGACAATGTTGCCAGAGCCATATTTGGGTCTAACACCAATATGCCAAAACAGCTGCCATGGCTACGCCAGGCGCCACTATGCCACTGACATGCCGCTATATGCCACTACACCATTGGCATGTGCCAATGGCGCCATTGTGCTACCATCAGGCGCCAACAGAACGTGGCCACAATCAATGGCCACCCTTTCTTATGAGTTACGATCTCAGCCGTCCAAATTCGCCACAGAATTGACATGCATGTGGCAAGTTTTGGGCGACCAACTAAGACAAGCCAAATAGCATCACGTGCTATTCTCCTGTGGCAAGTCTCTTGACTTTGACTTGCCACACATAGTAACCTGCTACATGTTTTCCATGAAAACACTCGAGACATCAAACATGTCACAAACTGGGGGATGCTCATCAGGGTATTGGTCTGGCAGTTTACATCGTGCGGCATGCAACACGCCCATTATAAGAAAGTGTCATAAAGCAGGGTAGTTAGTGGCGGCAAGAATTAGTGGGTGTAAACTAACCAGTTTCCTCCATAGTGGGAACGTGGTTTCTAGCATTTACACATGACCCCACTTCTCCATCACTCAATCACTCCCCCTTTCTACGAGATCAGGGTGCGTTCAATATGACTTGTATAAATAGGTTTTACCTATTTTCGACCAAACAACAAGTTTTGGTGAGAACAACAACACAGTATCCAGAAAATACCAAAGAACTGATAGCTTACATTCCGCAAGCCAGTTCCAAATTCTGATACAAGTCATAAAATAGCCACACCTTCATAATTAACCATTCTAGTCTCAACACCTTCTTCGCTTCCCTCCCTAAGAACAACCCTTCTCCTTCACTTTGTGACCGAAGCAAGACTGGAATGGCCATTTTTTGGTTTAGGCCAGGATTATACAGATTGATCTCTCGAATCTAAAGTACTCCTGTGCAGTGCATTTGTTTAGGTTTAGATTTGTTTCTCATCCACACACCCAAATTTACCAAAACCAGCAGAAATAGTTTTTACCCATAAACAACTGGCGACCACAGTGGGAGATTAATCTCTCGGTTGCAATATCCATTTTTGATCTTTAATTTCATTTTCTATCTTAAAAATGGTAGAACTCAAATCCGGATCAGCAACAAGCCCTGATGCTACCAGCGCTGAAAACGTCCTTCGTATCTATATTCCTTCCGGTGACGTCAATGTACCACCTGTCAGCATGATCAACACCCGCGGCACCGCAAACTCTACCACCAACACCAGCGGCGTAGGAAACGTTCCCTCAGGCATTACACCTCCAATCACCAGAGCCAGAGCCGCTGCCGCCACCCCCAATGTTTCTTTAAGTGTGACGCCCCCGGTTGTCACCAGAGCTGATGCCACTCCCCCAACAGGACGAGAGACTGGATGATCCAGAGGAAGCCAACCCCCTATTACCATTGCTGATTTGACAAGAACTTCTTGCTAAGGCTCAGACGAACATGGCTTCAACTCAGAAAGAGGTACTTACTTTCCTCAAGACGCTAACGGAGCGGCTACCGCGGGGATCCACGCCAACCAGAGCCAATGAGGACACTCTTAATACTCCTGGCGCCAGTACCTCAGCAGGGCGTACCCTTGTAGATGAAGAGGCCCGCCCATTTGAGAGGGATCAGCCATCCAATTTCATCACGCGTGAAGATTTGGAACGACTTCTCCGAAATCGAGACAGAGAAAATCCAGTGGACATGCACCAACATCAACCTCCATATCCTCCTGGTGTGCAAAGAGTTCCTCTTCCGAGGGGATATTCTTCTCTTTAATTCTCCCTTTATGACGGCACTGGTAATGCGCGTGAACATATCTCTCGATTTCTAGAATCTTTGGGTGAACACGAATACAATCATGTCCTCCGCTTGAAAGAATTTTCAAAGTCACTTACTGGAAGAGCATACACCTGGTATAACAACATTGCACCAAATAGTATATCCAACTGGAGTGATATGGTTGTAGATTTCTACAAGAAGTATTTCTTTGTGTCTGAACAAATCACCTTTTCAGACTTAGGAAGGATGTTCCAACGAAACAATGAACATCCAAATGATTATGTCAAGAGATACAGAATTCAGGCGCTGGATTGTCACGACCCAAACGTAACTGAACAACAGTTGGTGGACTCTTGCATCAATGGCATGGTTCCCATTCATCGCGCCTTATTGGAGAATCTATGCTTCCAGACGTTCTCCGAACTTCACGAAGCCGCTAAGCGATCGGCCACAACAGCGCCATCATTGCTAGAAAGAACCAGACCGGCCAAGAATGAAGACGCACGTGAAACTCGAGGAAACAGACGCCTCATCAAAAAGCAATATAACACTGGCCCCTCTGTAAGCGTGGTGGGTGAAGGAGGAAAAAGAAAAGCTCCAGCAGCAGAACAACAACCCAAGCGTGCAACACCAGCATATCAAGTGGCTCCACCTCGGAAGGCCGCGACTAAATCCCCTGCGCAACACCAAGAAGCCGGAGAAGATGCCCTAGATTTTCCATTCCCAATTGAGGAAGTAATTGAACTCTTGGAAGCAAGGATTCAAGATGATGCCATCAAGCTGCCTCATATCAGGCGCCCACCTACTGAAGAGGAAATAGCAAATCCCAAGTACTGCCGTTACCACAGGTTCGTTAATCACCCGACCAATGAATGCAATAGATTGAAACGCATTTTTAAGGAAAAGGTGGAGGCAGGAGAACTTAAACTGGGCAATGAAGGAGTTCACAGAGATCCTCTTCTAGTCAGGAGATACATGCTCTCTGGGGACTCTGTTCACAAAACCGTGCAGTCCATGATGCAGCGTGTGTGCGAAATCCTATATTTCTCCAAGGTGCAGTGTCAAGACATATTTACAGCCCTAAATCGTGTTGTGTCGGGCAAGCTGATAGGTGTAGAATACACCTAATTTACTATCTAGTAGTTTATGCTTTCTTTGCTATTTTTCGTGTAAATTATGTATTTTACGCTTGTTTTGAGTTTTATAGCTACTTTGGAGTCACACGGAAGAAAAGAAGAAGAAACCACCCAATTTGAGCCAAAAGGGCAAAAAGGTCATTTCACCAAGGAAGGAACACTATCTGGAGCCAAGTTAAAGTCAAGGGGCACTCATGTTTGGAGAAGTATTAAATAATAGCCAGCACAGGTTAAGGGACTGCCAACTTGGTTAGCCCCTATCGAAGTGACCACTTGTTAAAAGCACCCAGTCTGGGGGTGGACTTATCCAGGGGTGTACCTATCCATTTCGTTCCAGCCCTAAAAAGAACTCACCTTACATTCATTCATCTCATTTTGTTCACCTGAGAAAACAGAAAAGCAGATGACAAAATTACGAGTAAATCGAGAGGAAGCTCGTGAGGAATTTGAGTCAAATCGAGAGATCGAGAGAGGTAGGGGTTCGATTCATCGAGAAGGAGGAGGAAGATGCAACGATTGCTACGGATTTGTGTTGCTGTTTTACACATGACAAGAATAAGCAGAGGGTTTGAGCTGTGACGATGGGTTGGTGGTGGAATCGATCGATTCAATTCGACAGAGGAAGAAGATGGTGCTACTTTGATTAAACAGAAGAGAGATCGGATGAAATGGGTCTGCGATGGTGGTAGTCTCTGATGAGAAGTCTCAGGAGAAGCAGAATGATGGGTTCGGTTAGGTTGAAGCTCAGGGAAGAAATGGGATCTGTTGCCGTTTGAATTGGGGATGAACGTTAACTGGGGAAGTTCAGTAGCAGCTGTTTAAACTCAGATGTGAGATCGGGCGCTGTTGATAGGCAATAGAATCGGAGATTGAGTTCCAGCTGAAGAACAGAAGATGGGTCTGTTAATTGAAATAGGCTTTGTTCAATTGAGATAGGAGAGATCGAATTGATGGGATTCTGCTGATGCTAAAGATGGGTTTACAGAGATAAAGAATTAATGGGAGACAAAGAAGGTGATTAAATGGCTGAAGATGGTACCGCTAAGTGAAGATTCAGGGTTCTCTATGTATGGGGACCTGTGGGTTAATGGCAGATGAAAGAAATTGCAGAATGGGGTATAGATGAATGTGTAGGTTTGTCACAGGAGAAGATTGGAAAGTGAGGCCTGAATTCGGCCGGGAAAACCTGATAAACAGCCGAAACTCGGCCAAATCGTCCTTCTGGCGAGTTGACTCGGACCGATCCGGACGATCCCGATGACCGATCCCAACCGAGTTCGATGGCGATTCCGGTGAGTCAATTGATCAAGTCGGCCGAGTAAGCTCGATTCAAGATCGATTGACTGGTTGAGTGAGCCCGATTAGGCGAGTCGGTTAACTCGAGTCGACTCATTCCTTCCCTTGACTTCCCTTGACAGTTGACTAACGGTTGACCACTTTGACCGTTAGTCATAACAGAGGACTGACGGAATATTTCGTCGAATATTCTCTCGACGGAGAAATTTTCAGGTGGCCGGCGGCGACGTTTTCCGACCAAATTCCGGCCATAATCCCAGTTTTCCGGCGAGCCAAAATTTCCAGAATTTTCTATGGACTTCTCTCATGGGTGTGAAGACTTGGGCTAGGAATTGGATGGAGAATTGGACTCAAATTTGGAAAGAGAAGATGAAGAGTTGAGAAAAGCTTGGATTTGGAAATTGAATTGCAAAAGAATAAGGATTCTATTCCTTGGAAGAATTGGAGAATATTGAAGCCTATAAATAGAGAAGTTTTCTACAACTTCTACACACCTTTCTCTACACCTCTCTCCACACACATCTCTCTACACACACAATTCTTTTCTTTTCTTATTCTTTGTGTGAACTCTTTTAACATGAGTAGTTAATTTTATTGATTGAGGATGAATTCCTAGTTCTTAACATGATTTGAGTTTTTGTTTTCAAATTCTATCTTGAAGTTTTTCACATAATTATCGCTTGTTTTTACTAATAGGAGTGATCTTAAAGACATTCATGATTGATTGATAGATTGTTTGGGTGGCCAACTAAATTGATTTGTTAATTCGATCTAAAGCTAGTGAAAGTTAGGGGATAAGTAATCGTTCTTTGACTCTTTACATAAGTAGCAAACACGAGACCTTGCGGAGGGATTCCGTGGAGCAATTGTGTGTAGAAACAACGTTAGCAAGTAGACCTTGAGCTAAGAGTCTAACTACTAATATCAACCTAAGAAATTCACAAAACCTAATGCATGAGCTAAGTTACATCTAGGTTGAGCTAATTCTAGGTGGCTTGGTGATTAGAATCCGGTAGTCGAGAACTTCCGTGTCCGGTGATATAAGGGATTTAGGGGTTTAGCACTGAGCTAGCTGCTTTACCTACGGTTGGTGATAATTTGTGACTAATAACAAGTAGAATAGAACATAACTTGATTCATTGTTTCGTAACGAAGAAGGATTCCTTGATCTTCTCTCTCTTATTGCTTTCATCTTTCAACTTTCGATTTCAATTGCTTTGTTTATTTTTATTTTGCTTTTTACACCCCCCTTTCGTGACAACTTTTACAACTAAGATCTCTTGCTCCTCGTGGGAACGAACTTGACTTCCATTATATTATTTTTAATTGAGTGGAAATATTGAATTAATTTGATTGCACCTACGACACGCATCAAATTTTGGCGCCGTTGCTTAGGGAGCAATGGATGATTTTAGTTGTTTTTATTTTTCTTTTTCTTTTTGCTTTATTCTTGCTTTGTTGGATTCTATTCCGTATCTAACTTAAGTTTTTGAATCTTATTTCAGGTGCCATGTATGGTGGACGAGAGCAAGCATATTACAACAATCAATACGGTTTTCAACCTCAACATTATGACAACTTCCAACCATCCTTAGGATACAATCAAAATCAATCTTTTGGCTATGATCAAATTCCTACGGAACATTATGGATATTCTCATACATATCAACAACCTTATGACGGGTATGTAGGTGGACAATCACAAGGATGGGAGGATAATTTTGTTTATGATCAGAAAATCTCTAGTTTTGCGGATAAGATGTTGGCCATGATTGGGGATCTTCAACAAAAGATGCAAGAATCACATCGAGAAATTCAAAGGAATTCGGAGAAAATATACGAACAAATTAACAAACCTTTGGAGACTTTTGATGACGCTAGTGTAGATTACTCGAGCCTTGATCTTAATAATGATCAATCACCTATTCAAAAGGAAGAGCTTGAGGAAGATGCATTTATTGCTTGGCAAAAATTTCTTAGGGAAAGATGGGAATCCGCGGAAGTGTATGAATGTTCCGACAATGAGGAAGTTATTTCAACTCCGGATCATAATAACGATCCTTCACCTATTCAAAAGGAGGAGTTTGGATATCACTTACCTATTGTTGTAAACAAAGTAACACCCTCACAAGAAGATCTTACAATCTATACCGATGAGAATCATTTTTGTGAATGGCCCGATTCCGATGATGAGAATGTTGAAGAGATGATACTAGAGGATGAAACCACATTCATTGATTTTGTGGAAGACCCAATTGAACTTGCGAATGATTTTAATGATACCGAGACTATGGTTAAGGTAGAAAACGACGAAGAATGGTTGCAAGGTTTAATAGAGGACCACGATATACAAGAGGTAAGTAATTCACTTGAATTTTTTAAGGATGAAGAGGATTCTATAATACAAGAATTTGTGAAAGGTTTGTCTAACCCTTTGCCTATTGATTCTTCTCCTTTACCTCTTATTGGTTTGAATGTATGTGCTTCGAAAGTATTTTTGGATGATTTTGTTTCTAAATACCCACCATTGGAAACACTTGATGCTAACACTATGCAGGTTTGCCAAGAGGAATACATGGAAGTTCCCGAATTCTATGTTCTTTATACACTTCCGAGTGTGGACGAGAATAAGTGTGGGGGAAATTTCTATCGAGCGATAATTTCACTATTGTTTTCTTGTGCTAATATTTGTATGGAGTTATTGTTTGCAAAACAGGTATTATGGGTGGATCCTCAAATTTTCAGATTGTTAGTATATGGGGAATGAATCATTCAAGAGCCAAGTCGGGCCGTCGACTTTAAAACAAGCGCTTAATGGGAGGCAACCCATAGGTTTTGTATTTCTTATCCTTTTGCTTTTTGTTATTTCTTTTTCTTGTTTCTTATCATGTTAAAATTTCCCACCTTGACTTTATTAGGAGGATTCAATTACATTGAGGACAATGTAAGGTTTAAGTGTGGGGGAGTGGTTAAGCATGTTTTTAAAACAAAAATTACAAAAAAATTAAAAAATTTTGAAAAAAAAAAAAAAAAAAAGAGTTTTACTTAAAAATTCCAACTTTTAAAGATTTTAGAGTCCCTAGCATACTTCTAGGTATGTTTACATAGAGATTTTGACCGACATAATTGAACTTGGAAATGTTAGAGAACTACATTCGGATTTCTTGTTTGTTTGAGTGTTAAATAATGGATTTAATCATGCCGGTGATGCGAATTTGGTGCAGGGAGAAATGCGTTATTAGAGTTGCTGATCAATCATTAGTGGAGACTACCCGTATTCATATCATGAGAGGCACCGACCAGAAATTTTCCATCTACTAAAGAGCTTCTTTTGAGTGTGTGTCACCGTAAGTAAATTCCGGGTAGAATGGTGAGCTACCCAACCTCCCACCACTAAAAGCACTACTCTTTGATCTCTTGAGTGCTAATTTTGTCAATCATGAGGGTGACGTCCATAGATGAAAGCTTCCTTCTTGTAGTTCGATTTGCAGTTAGCACCATTCTCTCTCGCGACAACAACGGATCCATAGAAACACATTCATCATCAACAAGGAGCGACATCAAAATCTACAAGGAAAGTTGAAAAAGTTTAAGGTTTACAAGCAACGGAACGAGAAAAAGAGCAAATTTCAAATTCAAGTAAAGCAACATACAAAGAGCGGATTTTTACATATATGTTGAAGACTTACAATACAATAAGGTAATTTTATCCAAGTATGAAGACTTATTCATGAAAGCGAAGAAAATTAAAAGGTGAGAATTTTTGAAGTTTATGATTTCAAGACGATACAAGTTGTGAAGAATCAAGCGATAAAATACTTCTCCCACGGCCATGGTTTAGTTTTGTATTTAATTTCTCTTGTTATCAAAAAAAAAAAAAAAAAAAAAAAAAAAAAAAAAAAGAGAGAAAAACAAGAGAAATATCTGTTCTTATTTTTATTTAATGAGCCGTGGGAAAGGAAAATTTATAAGGAAGTTTCAAGCGACAAGGATTTCAAGGTACAAGAGTTATAAATTGTTAAGAATTTATGAAATTCAAGGGTTTATCATTAATAGTTGAAACCGAAGACGAAGACCATGAAGATCAAGATAAGGAGCGGAAGACGTTTCTATTGGATGCCGTGAGAGTGGTGTTATCATAATTGGCGATCGGATGTTAAGGTGAGTAAGTAATCTCATCCTCGATAAAAATGGTTGATTTCCTTTCTTAGAGATCGTCAGAAAAATGGTTTTTCAAAATATTAAAAGATGTGGGTTTTTCAAAATTTCGGAAGTTGTCCTTCCCACCATTCAACGTGTCGCAGGAATTCTCTCTTCATTCCTACCTGCACACATGTGAGAACCATAAAAAAGCCGTCTTCTTGAGTGCAATTATCATAAAATCCTTTTTGGTGAGGCAGAAGTCGAGGCGAAATGCTTATTGATCGTTTCTCAAACACGCGTTCTCTCATTATGGTGTGGTTATTTCTCACTCAACATTTAAGAATGAGAATATGTTCTTTAGTATTTCTAACTTCTTATTACTAGCATGCAGAAATTCTATGTCCTCATAACTCTTTGGATGCTTGTGACGCTTGAACGCTTTGAAGTTGTGAGTTTTTAGTTTGATTTGCTCGAGGACTAGCAAAGTCTAAGTGTGGGGGAATTTGATAGGTGTAGAATACACCTAATTTACTATCTAGTAGTTTATGCTTTCTTTGCTATTTTTCGTGTAAATTATGTATTTTACGCTTGTTTTGAGTTTTATAGCTACTTTGGAGTCACACGGAAGAAAAGAAGAAGAAACCACCCAATTTGAGCCAAAAGGGCAAAAAGGTCATTTCACCAAGGAAGGAACACTATCTGGAGCCAAGTTAAAGTCAAGGGGCACTCATGTTTGGAGAAGTATTAAATAATAGCCAGCACAGGTTAAGGGACTGCCAACTTGGTTAGCCCCTATCGAAGTGACCACTTGTTAAAAGCACCCAGTCTGGGGGTGGACTTATCCAGGGGTGTACCTATCCAATTCGTTCCAGCCCTAAAAAGAACTCACCTTACATTCATTCATCTCATTTTGTTCACCTGAGAAAACAGAAAAGCAGCGACAGCCGCTGAGTAAATCGAGAGGAAGCTCGTGAGGAATTTGAGTCAAATCGAGAGATCGAGAGAGGTAGGGGTTCGATTCATCGAGAAGGAGGAGGAAGATGCAACGATTGCTACGGATTTGTGTTGCTGTTTTACACATGAGAAGAATAAGCAGGGGTTTGAGCTGTGACGATGGGTTGGTGGTGGAATCGATCGATTCAATTCGACAGAGGAAGAAGATGGTGCTACTTTGATTAAACAGAAGAGAGATCGGATGAAATGGGTCTGCGATGGTGGTAGTCTCTGATGAGAAGTCTCAGGAGAAGCAGAATGATGGGTTCGGTTAGGTTGAAGCTCAGGGAAGAAATGGGATCTGTTGCCGTTTGAATTGGGGATGAACGTTAATCGGGGAAGTTCGATGAGTACTGTTTAAACTCGGATGTGAAATCGGGCGCTGTTGATAGGCAATAGAATCGGAGATTGAGTTCAGTGAAGAACAAGATGGGTCTATTAATTGAAATAGGCTTTGTTCAATTGAGATAGGAGAGATCGAATTGATGGGATTCTCATTGATGCTAAAGATGGGTTTACTGAGATAAAGAATTAATGGGAGACAAAGAAGGTGATTAAATGGTCAAGATGGTACCGCCGTGAAGATTCGGGGTTCTCTCTGTGTATGGGGACCTGTGGGTTAATGGCGAGATGAAAGAAATTGCGAATGGGGTATAGATGAATGTGTAGGTTTGTCACGGGGAGAAGATTGGAAAGTGAGGCCTGAATTCGGCCGGGAAAACCTGATAAACAGCCGAAACTCGGCCAAATCGTCCTTCTGGCGAGTTGACTCGGACCGATCCGGACGATCCCGATGACCGATCCCAACCGAGTTCAATGAATCGATTCCGGTGAGTCAATTGATCAAGTCGGCCAGTAAGTCTGCGACTCAATGCGACTCAAATGAGTGAGCCCGATTAGGCGGAGTCGAAGCTAACTCGAGTCCGACTCATTCCTTCCTTGACTTCCCTTGATAGTTGACTAACGGTTGACCACTTTGACCGTTAGTCATAACAGAGGACCGACGGAATATTCCGTCGAATATTCTCTCGACGGAGAAATTTTCAGGTGGCCGGCGGGCGACGTTTCCGACCAAATTCCGCCATAATCCCGCTTTTCCCACGAGCCAAAAATTCCAGAATTTTCTATGGACTTCTCTCATGGGTGTGAAGACTTGGGCTAGGAATTGGATGGAGAATTGGACTCAAATTTGGAAAGAGAAGATGAAGAGTTGAGAAAAGCTTGGATTTGGAAATTGAATTGCAAAAGAATAAGGATTCTATTCCTTGGAAGAATTGGAGAATATTGAAGCCTATAAATAGAGAAGTTTTCTACAACTTCTACACACCTTTCTCTACACCTCTCTCCACACACATCTCTCTACACACACAATTCTTTTCTTTTCTTATTCTTTGTGTGAACTCTTTTAACATGAGTAGTTAATTTTATTGATTGAGGATGAATTCCTAGTTCTTAACATGATTTGAGTTTTTGTTTTCAAATTCTATCTTGAAGTTTTTCACATAATTATCGCTTGTTTTTACTAATAGGAGTGATCTTAAAGACATTCATGATTGATTGATAGATTGTTTGGGTGGCCAACTAAATTGATTTGTTAATTCGATCTAAAGCTAGTGAAAGTTAGGGGATAAGTAATCGTTCTTTGACTCTTTACATAAGTAGCAAACACGAGACCTTGCGGAGGGATTCCGTGGAGCAATTGTGTGTAGAAACAACGTTAGCAAGTAGACCTTGAGCTAAAAGTCTAACTACTAATATCAACCTAAGAAATTCACAAAACCTAATGCATGAGCTAAGTCACATCTAGGTTGAGCTAATTCTAGGTGGCTTGGTGATTAGAATCCGGTAGTCGAGAACTTCCGTGTCCGGTGATATAAGGGATTTAGGGGTTTAGCACTGAGCTAGCTTGCTTTACCTACGGTTGGTGATAATTTGTGACTAATAACAAGTAGAATAGAACATAACTTGATTCATTGTTTCGTAACGAAGAAGGATTCCTTGATCTTCTCTCTCTTATTGCTTTCATCTTTCAACTTTCGATTTCAATTGCTTTGTTTATTTTTATTTTGCTTTTTACACCCCCCTTTCGTGACAACTTTTACAACTAAGATCTCTTGCTCCTCGTGGGAACGAACTTGACTTCCATTATATTATTTTTAATTGAGTGGAAATATTGAATTAATTTGATTGCACCTACGACACGCATCACAAGCGACTCTTTACTGTTGAAGAAGCCACTCTGAAATCCCAACCTCTCTCAGGAAGTGCTGTTGGAAAGTGCAACTGGGGACTGCTGACCACGGCTTACCTAAAGAATACCGAGTTTGATAGCACAATGATTGACGCGGCCTCTGACTTCAACATTGTTACCGTCAAGACTCTGAGAGCTGCAAGAATTTCAAAGCAGAAAGCTACCCATTCCCCAATTGTGGTCAAAAACCTGGAAGGAGAAGAAATAGACGCATATGGCTCCATTAACCTCGAAATTAAGGTGGGAGATGCTCTAACACATGGAAAATTCCACATTGTCAAATAATACCCAAATTATGACATGATTCTGGGGCGCTCGTGGGTACATGGCAATAAAGCCAAATTAGGAGTATCCCCTCTGCCGGTGTCAATACCCGAAAGAATTTCCAACAAGCCATCCAACCCTGAAGATTACATGTTGCCGTATCAACAACTTACCAATGTAACTCAATTACCTGGAGAGAGCCCGTCGACGTTCATCCGTAGATTCCGAACACAAGTAAGTCTCATTGAACAACCCTTTCTGCACCCAGTCACTTCTCCTCTCGTCCAGGCATAGGGACACGGTCCAGTTATCAACCCGAGCGTCACTAAGAGATGTGAATGGGATGCTGGGCCTTTTAAGTATTTCATCAAAAATTTGGAGGTTGTCTTAGTCGAGAATAATAAACCCAAGAATCAAGTAGCCGCGCAACATCAAAACCCATTCCAAGTTGGAGATATGGTAGTAAAAGTTGCAGCTCAACCTCCTTTATCCAACTCCACAGACGAACCATACTTAGTAGAAGAAGTTATTTTGGGAGGTTACAGCAAGATCATCAATGCCGACAAGTTGGAAGGTTTAGTAATACACGCTCAGTGACTCAAACCCTTTTAATCCTGAAAGTGTCACGCCGCCTCTTTCCTCACAATTCTTCTTAGTATTTTCTTCAGCAAATTCCCTTTTCCTGCAATATTTGTAATTCTTCCAAAATGATTGCACTGCTTGCATTCATAATTAGGGTTTCGATTTTAATTAAAAGCATCTTTATTTCAAAATAAGTTTTCCTGAATCATCTCAAAGGAAAAGTACCCAGCAAATCCAAACTCCCACAAAGTCATTACCCATCAATTAAAAACTAGAAAAAAATCAAACCCCAAAAAAAATATCTTGTTCAAAAAAAAAAAATACTGAAGAGAGGAATATGCAAGGAAGAAGATCATCAAGTGACGGCACAGACACCTTCCTTCAAGAACGTCTAGCTTCAACTTTCGCCTGACGAGGTTTATCTACTTATCACGACGTGTTTACCAACTTGTGGCAGCTCACGCTTCTACATACCCAGGCGGCATGTCACGTCCTGTGTAATTTGCAAGGGAAAATCCAATAAGAGGTTGGTTAAATCCTTAACTATTGCTATTTTTTCCCCTGTTTTGAGTTACTGTTGCCAGCGGCATGCAAGGTGTTGCTATGGAAGTGGCTAGAGAATGTGACACGCCTACTAGCATTATTACTGCGCTATTTATGTGATTTGGATTCCCATCCGCTGAATCGCTCTGGAAGAATGGAACAACTCGTTTTTCGCAAAAGAGGTTTTGGGATTCTTTCGGGAGATTTTCTTCATTCATCCAATTAAAGATATGAAATTATCAAAGCAACATAAATGAAAGAATATTACTCGGAGAAGCATGGCTCTAGTCACATGAACAAAAAAAGAAAAACCTGAAGTATCAAAAGCATCTACAAGCTACGAAAAAATTGTTTTTCTACGGAAGGAAATAACAGAATGAAAAACTAGTTATCAATGTCAACACCTGCCTCAGCATTCTCTCTAGCGGCTGCCTCAGCGCCTTCTCCAAAGCCCTCTTCAACGGCTTCCTCAGCATCCTCTCCAACAGTAGTCTCGGCATCCTCTCCAGAAGCCATTTCAGTCTCTTTCTCGTGGGCCGTACCGACATCCTTCTCAGAAAATGCTCCAACAGCCTCTTGAGGATGCTTTGGTTCATCAACATCAGAGTCGAGGATTACGATACCGTCATGAACAGGGTAATTGAAATTGATCTCGCCTGGAGGTTTCTTAGGCTCGACCCTTCGCCTTTTCAGTCGAGCAGCGAATCTTTCAGCCCTGGCACTGGGTTGCTGAGATGCTTCACCACACTGAGACTTGACGCGATGAAACGCTTCATCATGTCTCCACTTCTCCTCCATGTCAACCGAAGCCATGAAATCTTGAGCACGCGTCCGAACAAGGCGTAGATGAGTGAGAGGCATACCTTGTATAATCCGACCAGCCTCACGGAACAAAGGATCGATTTTGTCTAATACCTCCTCAGATGCAGAAACCCTGGGTTTATCAACTTCAAAACTTTTCTTCGAATAATTGGAAGAATAACCATTAGGAGTTCCCATCATATACTACAGGAAAGTATTATTTCTACATCAATAACCTACGTAATAAAAGGAGATAAAAGGAAAACTGCAAGAAGATATGGAACAATACCTAAAAAGAGATGAACACAATATGAAAAGAAAAGCTCGAAGTGCTCTTTTATATCACACAAACTGATGAAACCTGAAAAAAGAAAAACTCTTTACCTACTGTACATGAAGGCTCCAGATACGGGATATCAGCTGATTAGGTACATATCTATCTGGGATGATTCACTCACCTGGGATGCTGATGGAAAGAAGCTCCCAGCTACAGAAGCAAGGCCAATGAAATAAGGAATAAAGGTGGTCAATGTTTTTTATGTGCATAACATTTTTGGAAGTCGGGTAGAAGAAGGCCTCCTTTTGGGCCCGCGGTGTCAATTTTCCATGGCACCAATCTCAGCAGGCGAGCCAGAAGTACGCTATAGCAAAGCCATAGGTACGCCAAGCGCCAACACCTTGTGGCCAGATCGCCAATGCAAAGATCATAGAGTACTCATGCCTCTTGCCAAGGTCAGTCGAATTTTTCTCGGCAATCTCTTCACGTCATGCCTTTCGATTTTTTATCCTTGTCTGTCACCATATCATGCTTACCCCGCAACAATGCCACTGTTACGTGCTAAGCAGGGAACTTAGTGTTGATGGTGATTTTTAGTTCAGAGTTAAAATTGTAAAACCTCACATTTAATAGGCCGTCACTCTGCAAAGAGACAGAGCCATGTAAAACTGACGAGTGTTCAACCTCTTTACTGGAGTATTTATTGAGTAACTCAATATATCTGCATGAAATTTATCCATAATGGTGTATGTAGCAACAATCCCAGATATTCTGTAAATTTTGGCACCTTGCCTGTATTATTCAGTTAGTATAAGTTTCTTTGAATATTTTATGTGCTATGTTCCCCGGCTGAACCCTTAATATTAATATGGCATGACAATTTGTGTTCACTCACAGCAGAGTAGCACGAATTTCCAAGTATCAAGGTTAAGGTCCTTGCATAAAAGTATTCAATCGGAAAGCATACTGCTCTCTGGCAATAATTAAAGAACTCTGTGTCAACATATAGAATTCAATCAATTTTGTTATAATTCACAAGATTCAGATATTACCCTAACTAATTTACAAAATTAGGGTTTTGCGCCCTGCGCAGTTGTTTGTGGGTGAAAACCTTTTCTGTTTATTTTGGTAATTTGGGTGTGTGGATGAGAAACGAATCTAAACCCTAAACAATGTACTGCACGGGAGTACTTTTGATTCGAGAGATCAATCTATACAATCCTGGCCTAAACCAAGAAATGGCCTTTCCAGGCTTGCTTCGGTCACAAAGTGAAGGAGAAGGGTTGGTCTTAGGGAGGGAAGCGAAGAGAGTGTTGAGACCAGAATAGTTGATTCTACCAGGTGATTTTTGGATACTGTATTGTTGCCGACCCAAACTTGTTGTTTGGTGAAAATAGGTGAAGCCTATTTATACAAGTCATATTGAAACGTACCCTGGTCTCGTAGGAAGTGGAAACGATTGAGTGGTGAAAGAATAGAGTAACATGTAACCGTCAGACGTTACGCTTCCATGATGAGGGAAGTGAATTCGTGTAACCGTCAGTCATTACGCTTTCATGATGAAGGAAATGAATTGTTTACACCGTTACTTTTCACCACCACTAATTGTCCTACTTCATGACACTTTCTTGTAACGGGCACGCCGCACGCTGTAAACTGGCCGACCAATACCCTGATGAGTATCCCCCAGTTTGAGACATGTTTGATGTCTCGAGTGTTTTCGTGGAAAATGTGTAGCAGGTTGTTATGTGTGGCAAGTCAAAGTCAAGAGACTTTGCCATAGGAAAATAGCATGTGATGCTATTAGGCTTGCCTTGGTCGGCCGCCTAAAACTTGCCACAAGTCCGTCGGTTTGGTGGCGAACTTGAATGGTTTAGATCACATCTCATGAGGAAGGGTAGCCGTTGATTATGGCCACATCTTTGTTGTGTAACAAAGTGGCGCCATTAGCATAGTGGCGCCTGGCGTAGCGGGTTGCCTGGGACTTGCCGCAAATCCGTCAGTTCAGTGGCGAACTTGGATGGCTGAGAGTGCATCTCATGAGGAAGAGTGGCCATGATTATGGCCGCATATTGTTGTATAGCGAAGTGGTGACATTGGCATAGTAGCACCTGGTGGAGCCATGGCATAGCGGCATGCTAATGGCGTAGCCGCGACATAGCGGCATGTTAAGTGCATATTTTGCATATATTTAGTGTCGAATCCATGCTAGTAATTGCTATATATTCTTGCGAATTATTGTATATTACTCTTGTTTTCTCTTATTTATGTTTTGCTAGGTGAATCATCCAAAAGAAGTGAATTCGCACTTAATTGTGCAATAAAAGAAGTTAGCTACAAGTGTAGAAGGGCCAAATACCAAGTGGAACGCGATCAAATATACAAGTTCTTGTTCTCATCTTGAAGAGGACGAAAAGACGAAGCAAATGGCGGAAGAATGAGCTCATTCCGACATCGTATGAAGAAGATATAGGCAAAATAAGAAATTAGGCTTGTCAGTTCCCCAGAACTGACAGCTTACCAAGAATGAAGCATAATTTATAAAGGCACCAGCAGGATTTACTACGGGCTACACCTTCTTGTTCAACACATTTCCCGACCAGTTCAGCCGTGCCGGCTCTTCATCAGAATTCGCTACACGGAGAGAGGAGTTGAGGCGAGCACGAACAAGTCGAGCTGATGAAGTCGATAATAGTATGAAGAAGGAGGGGATCAAGCAGCAAAACAGAGAGGAAACCGAGAAGAACTCGAGCATGGGAGTGAATAGTGTTGTTACTGCCATTATCAATGCCAATGGCAGAAGATGGAGAGATCGATTGGAGATGTACGCTGTGATGATTAACGGAGTTGATGAGGCTGTCAAGTGATCGAGAAGATCTGGGCAGAGATGGGTGGAGTTTGGATGGAAGAATAAGAAAGTATGCTGCTCGAACCATCAATGGCAGTGAGGATTGATGCCGATGAAGGAGTTGGTTTGCTGTTGTTGCGATCAGACGGAGCTTGGCAGTGGAATATGGCTGCTGCCATTACCAGTGATGATGAACCGGAGATGACTGTTAACACTAAGACTGATTGATACAGAAGATAGAGCTCGAGTTTGCAGTTGAGTCTCGACCATGGCAGGAAGGAGTTGATGATGATATGGTTGCTGGTGACCGAGATAGAGTTGAGTTATTGATGCCATGTTGTGTGATAGGAAAATCCAGGGAGGAAGCAATGTTGCCATTGAGCGATGGTTTAGCTGATGATGGTGGGTGCTGATCGAGTTGGGTTATGCCAGTAATGGCAGTGACGATGGTTATGTATGGTGGTTGCAGCTGCGATTATGAGAAGAACTCGATGATGATGCTGTTTCCGTGGCTGTTGGATGATAATGATCAATGGTGTTGGCATTGATATGAAGCAAGCTGTGAAGATATGTTGCTGCCGTGGTTGATGTTCGAAATTGTGTCGGGCAGATAATACAGAAAGGAGATGAAGAGCTCGAGATAATGAAAATGGAGAGTAACAGAGGAAAACGGAGTTTGGCAGTGAGGAGTTCGAGTCTGTGATGATAGCTGCTATTGGAGATGTTGACTGGTGGAGTACGAGAACATGAGTTCGAGTTTCCGGGGAGAACAAACCACGGTATGGAGTGAGTTTGAATTCGAGAAAAAAAGAAATAAAAGTTTCAGGAGAGTTTGCGTCTGGAAAACCCAGCCGTGATTGAAAGAAGAAATGATGAAAAACATCCAGGAAGTATTACGGCTAGAAGTCTTAGCCGTGTAGTGAGAAAGAAGAAATACGAAGGGATTATACAGTAGAAGTTACGGCCGGATTACCTTGCCGCGGTGGAAGAAGAAAAATGGTTTTACCTATTTCCTATCCCTGCTTTTCCTAAATCCCATCCTAACTGCACAAAATAGATTTTACATTACTCTTTTTAAATTGGGTAAATAAAAACCACTCTAATATTTTCCATCCATAATTATCCTAAATTCTTATCCGCCCCTAAATTAATCAGGTTTGGGAATTGATTCAAACTGCCATCTAAAAAACAATCCATTAATACAAACTTGTTAAATTTGGGGATGATCGGATATAATGAAAAACCGAATTGAAAAAGTAAAATCAAGAAGAATTATATGCTTCCCTTGTAGATTAATTTTGGTTCATTTACACTTTACTTCAATTATATTAGTACAAAGATTAAAAGTCCAATCAAGAAAGAAAAAGAATTAATTAGCAATTCAGCGATAGACAGCATATAATGGTAGTATATAGGTGGTGCTGGCAAGAGTTGCCTAGGCTGGTAGTGGTAGATTACCGATCTTGGATCAGATTTTTTGTTTTTGTTTTGACGGACGATCAGGAATCTAATTTGAGAGAAAGGGAAGAAGGAACACTGTTTAATGAAGATGGTCATCCATACATTAAGGTAAGTGTTGTTTACCCGACCTAGAAAAAGTTAACAAAAATTGATTTGTATGGTTTGGATGGGATTTATGGAAAATGGGTATGGGAAATAGGTAAAACCAGAAAAATATAGGCTATCAGTTCCACAAGCCAAAAGAATATATTTGGGCTGGACTTTACTGTTAATGGGCGAGGCCCATTATCTGCCTAAGCTACTTCTTTGCACGGACCAGACTTTGGCAGTTGGAATTGTGGCGAGTTTGGAAACTTCTTGGACCGGGATTTGACGCACGGGACTTCTACAACTTGGACATCTATATATAAGAGACATTTCTTGACCTAAATCTCAATATCTCTACATCTCATATTATATTTTGTTCTTCATTAAAAACCTAGGTGTTTATGGGTGAAAATCGTTTCTGCCGATTTCGGTAAATGCGGTAGGTGAGTGAGAAACTGGTTTAAACCCTAAACAAATGTGCTGCACGTGAGCACTTTATAGATTCGAGAGATCAATCTGTACAAGTCCTACCTAAACCAAGAAATGGCCGTTCCCGGACTTGCTTCGGTCACAAAGTGGAGGAGAAGGGTTGATTTGGGGAGGGAAGCAGAGAAAGGTGTTGAGGAGAGTAGTATCTCGACTTGTATCAGAAAGTGAAAGCTTAAGAAAAGCTTGCAAGAGATGAAAGCTTTTGGGAGAGCTTGCAAAGTTGCCTTTCTGAGAGTGTAAGTGTAGTATATTTCTCCTGACCGAGACTTGTGTACTGGTGGAAATAGGTAAGACCTATTTATACAAGTCGAGATTGAAACGTACCACGGCCTCATGAAGGAAGAGAGTAAAGGGTGAAATAATGGGAGGAGGTGGTAACCGCATGGTTTAATGGGTGAAAACGTTTTTCACCATTATTTCCTCTTTTATTTGACCGCTTTATTCCTATTCACGCTTTCTTAATTGTGAGCGTAGTGTACGCCGCATCTTTGTGACCGCCAAACCAAAACCCTAAAGAAGCATTCCCAGTTTTTGTGTTGATATCTCGTTGGTTGCGCCTTGAGTGCAAGTGGTGCTGCTAATGGCGCGTATGGCATGTGCCAATGGCATGTGCGGAATGCCTTGGTGGTAGGTTGCATGGTTTTGCAAGTTAGGCTACCAGCGTGTGTGTTTGGCATGTGCCAATGGCATGTGCGGAATGCCTTGGTGGTAGGTTGCACGGTTTGCAAGTTAGGCTACCAGCGTGTGTGTTTGGCGTGTGCCAATGGCATGTGCGGAATGCCTTGGTGGTAGGTTGCACGGTTTGCAAGTTAGGCTACCAGCGTGTGTGTTTGGCATGTGCCAATGGCACGTACGGCCATGTTGACCTAGTTGCAAGTCTTGCAAGCCTAGGGCGCTATATTTGGCGTGTGCCAATGGCATAGCGGCTTGGAATATGGCTTGCGGCACGTGTTGGCATGTGCCAATGGCATGTGCGGCCATGTTGACCTAGTTGTAAGTTTTGCAAGCCTAGGGCGCTATATTTGGCGTGTGCAAATGGCATAGCGACTTGGAATATGGCTTGCGGCACGTATTGGCATGTGCCAATGGCATGTGCGGCCATGTTGACCTAGTTGCAAGTCTTGCAAGCCTAGGGCGCTATATTTGGCGTGTGCCAATGGCATAGCGACTTGGAATATAGCTTGCGGCAAGTATTAGCATGTGCCAATGGCATGTGCGGCCATGTTGACCTAGTTGCAAGTTTTGCAAGCCTAGGGCGCTATATTTGGCGTGTGCCAATGGCATAGCGACTTGGAATATGGCTTGCGGCACGTATTGGCATGTGCCAATGGCATGTGCGGCCATGTTGACCTAGTTGCAAGTCTTGCAAGCCTAAGGCGCTATATTTGGCGTGTGCCAATGGCATAGCGGCTTGGAATATGGCTTGCGGCACGTATTGGCATGTGCCAATGGCATGTGCGGCCATGTTGACCTAGTTGCAAGTTTTGCAAGCCTAGGGCGCTATATTTGGCGTGTGCCAATGGCATAGCGACTTGGAATATGGCTTGCGGCATGTATTGGCATGTGCCAATGGCATGTGCGGCCATGTTGACCTAGTTGCAAGTCTTGCAAGCCTAGGGCGCTATATTTGGCGTGTGCAAATGGCATAGCGACTTGGAATATGGCTTGCGGCACGTATTGGCATGTGCCAATGGCATGTGCGGCCATGTTGACCTAGTTGCAAGTTTTGCAAGCCTAGGGCGCTATATTTGGCGTGTGCCAATGGCATTGCGACTTGGAATATGGCTTGCGGCACGTATTGGCATGTGCCAATGGCATGTGCGGCCATGTTGACCTAGTTGCAAGTCTTGCAAGCCTAGGGCGCTATATTTGGCGTGTGCCAATGGCATAGCGACTTGGAATATGGCTTGCGGCACGTATTGGCATGTGCCAATGGCATGTGCGGCCATGTTGACCTAGTTGCAAGTCTTGCAAGCCTAGGGCGCTATATTTGGCGTGTGCCAATGGCATAGCGACTTGGAATATGGCTTGCGGCACGTATTGGCATGTGCCAATGGCATGTGCGGCCATGTTGACCTAGTTGCAAGTCTTGCAAGCCTAGGGCGCTATATTTGGCGTGTGCAAATGGCATAGCGACTTGGAATATGGCTTGCGGCACGTATTGGCATGTGCCAATGGCATGTGCGGCCATGATGCGCAGAGTGCGGCTTGGTTTGGCATTGTTGCCATGGTGCGCAGAGTGCGGCTTAGTTTGGCATTATTGCCAATGATGCGCAGAGTGCGGCTTGGTTTGGCATGGTTGCCATGGTGCGCAGAGTGCGGCTTGGTTTGGCATTGTTGCCAATGATGCGCAGAGTGCGGCTTGGTTTGGCATGGTTGCCATGGTGCGCAGAGTGCGGCTTGGTTTGGCATTGTTGCCAATGATGCGCGATTGCGGCTTGGTTTGGCATTGTTGCCATGGTGCGCAGAGTGCGGCTTGGTTTGGCATTGTTGCCATGGTGCGCAGAGTGCGGCTTGGTTTGGCATTGTTGCCAATGATGCGCAGAGTGCGGCTTGGTTTGGCATGGTTGCCATGGTGCGCAGAGTGCGGCTTGGTTTGGCATTGCTGCCATGGTGCGCAGAGTGCGGCTTGGTTTGGCATGGTTGCCATGGTGCGCAGAGTGCGGCTTGGTTTGGCATGGTTGCCATGGTGCGCAGAGTGCGGCTTGGTTTGGCATTGCTGCCATGGTGCGCAGAGTGTGGCTTGGTTTGGCATTGTTTGCCATGGTGCGCGTGCGGCTTGGTTTGGCATTGATGCCATGGTGCGCAGAGTGCGGCTTGGTTTGGCATTGCTTTGCCATGGTGCGCAGAGTGCGGCTTGGTTTGGCATGGTTGCCATGATGCGCAGAGTGCGGCTTGGTTTGGCATGGCTGCCATGGTGCGCAGAGTGCGGCTTGGTTTTGGAATTAGGGTTCTGTGTTGAAAACCCTAATCTGGTATTTTGAAAAAATACCCTATTAATTATTTACACCCGAGTTAAATGCTCTTAGTTAATGTGTTGCGGGTAACACTAGGTCATGGGGTTTTACGATTTTACCCCTTGTCTAAAAACCACCATCAACATTAAGTCCCCGCTTAGCTCGGAACAGGGGGCTTTGTTGCGAGGTAAGCATAAGATGGTGACAAACTATTAACAAAGAAACCGTAAAGAAAATTGAAAGAGGCTTGTCGACCTTTTATAAATAGGATTTGGAATCCTTGCCTCTGGTAGTTTTGCACAAATCGGGAGGTCGGCATAATTGGTGGGCCTGATGCGGCTTAGGCGACGTTGGGAAGTTGGCGTGAGTTGGGAAACCGAGTTGGCTAGGCTGGTGGGACCGGCGCAAAGTGTAGAAGCCGTGTGTGCTTGCGGGTCGGTGCAATTGGTGGGGCCGGTGCGGCTTGGGGCGACGTTGGGAAGTTGGCGTGAATTGGGAAACCGAGTGTGCTAGGCTGGTGGGACCGGCACAAAGTGTAGAAACCGTGTTTGCAGGCGTGACTTTGGGCGGCATTGGGAAGTCGCACCCTTTGTGGGCCCGTTTCTTACACGCGTGATTTTGGTGAAAAGGGGAATCCTTCCTTATTTCAAAGTCTTTCACGCCTATATATGTATATATATATACATAAAGCCCCCTTTCTCCCTCTCATGCGCTTTATTCTTTCCTCTTTTCATACTAGCGGCAAAGAGAAACCAGCTTCCATGTATGACTTCGAGTACTCTTCTCTTTTTTTTTTTTTTTTTTTTTTCACATAGGTATAGACCTTAAGAGTAGGCGCTTCCACAATCCTTGCATGTGATTCCTTAGCGTTCCTCTTGTAGAAAATATTGTACGTATGCAACCAAGGAAATCGCATATATTGTTTGAACCCGTGGGAAATATTGCATATATGAATTTTCGGTTACGAAAGAAATATTTGAACCACTGAAGAAAATACTGCGTGTGTATTTCGAACCCATAGAGAACCCCGTATGAATCCCAAGAAGAATACATGTATATGCTTCATATGACTTCGAACCCGCAGGAAATATTGTATATGTGATTTTTGCTTCTTGAGAGAAGTACCACGCGCGCAGTTTCGAACCAATAGAAAAATGCTCCATATATATTTTTGAACCCGAAGAAAGATATTGTAGACATACATGTACCCGTATAGAATGCCGCGTATATAGTCTCGAACCCGAAGAAAATACGTCCTCCTACCCCTTTCTCTTTTTTTTTTTTTTTTTGGGTACGATTATGTGTTAGGGAGATAACTTCGCCTTTCTTCGTTTGTTTTGTGCGAGATATCTTATTACCAAATTGTTATGAAGGAATTCGATAGGATGTTACACCGAACCAAATTTCACTTCGTCGAAGGATGCTCATAATTCCAAGCCGAACATAGATGATGAATTCTTCACTAGAGCCCTCGCCCACGCTCGGAAGAACCACCCAGGTTTCGTGCCCATTTTGCTAACCGGTGGTGAGGATGACAGAAGACACGTTCGGTTTGCCCGAGAGCACCATTCGGTTCTGTCTTCATAAAGGAGTATATTCCTCTTCCAACATTGACTTCGAGGATGTGTCAAAGTCCATTGCGTTCTTTTGACGATGGGTTGAGTTCATGGTGAGCGAGGAGCGTATAAATACCAACTTGACTCGAGCGCGGGTCATTGATGTCATCAAGACTTGATAAATCTCCAGATTAGGAAGGACATCCCAGGCTTGGTTGCTTTCCTCTCCAGATGGTGTTCGAACACCCATACAATCATATGCAGATGGGGCGAGATAACTTTCTCCTTGGAGAGTGTGGCTCTCTTGCTAAATCTTCCGGTAACTGGGAATCTTAAAATCCAATTATCTGAAAGTGAAGTGAAGATGCGGGATGATCTTGCCGCTAAGTTGGGGAATTTCGCTCGGAGAGACTCCATTGCGAAGTCGAAGGACTCTGCCCGGAAAGAGGATGAGAGGTGCCCTTACGGTTGGTGGATATCTCAATGGTTTCCGGACGAGTTGGAGCCTGAACAGAAAAGCAGTGATCTTCATGTCGCAGCGTTTTTGGCTCTCTGGTTGTCTAGAGACATTTTTGATGACGGCTCTGGCAAGAAAGGAATAAGACCAGAGTTGTTAGCGATTGCTGTGAAGTTGGCAAAGGGTGAAGTTCTTCCCATTGGCAAGTTGTTCCTTGGTTCCCTGTATGTGCATCTGGATCACCTAGTTGCGAACATGCGATTTCGAATGGTTTCATGAAAGTGGATTCATATGTGCACGTTGCTTTTCAAAGTCCGGCTATGGGAGCACTTTGAGAAGTATGCTCCAAACCGTTGCCTTCGCTTCCCGTGAGTTGGGGTGGCTCCGAATTCTTCGATGGGTGAACAGGCGTCCAAGAGTTGGCGTGAGCTTGGTTAGTTTTCTTGACAAGTTGCACGAAATCAATTTCCGTCCATGGGAGCCGGTCCATAAGTCAGTGGCTCAAATTGACATTTTTGCTTCGCTCTCGCTCATGTCTTTGTCTTGATGGCGATTTGAGCGTTGGTGAAAAACTGTTTATTCAAAGTCGCTTGCCCGGTTATATGCCGTCTTTCTTCGTGGGGTCTTTCCGGATAGCCGCTTACAATATTGACCGTCTTGCTCGTCACATGGGTTTCGATCAAGGGGTACCTCTTGCTTACCAGGCCGGTGCTTCCTAAGGATTCGTTGCGTGCCGCCCTCAATGCCGGTGCCCTCGGCCGGGCATCCGTCTTCCCTTCTTACAAATGGGAAGAGTAACTTCGACGACCTTTGGCTATAATGAGTTACTCAGTGCGACGAGTTTACCATGATCCAAGCTTTTGTGAATAACGTGGTAGAAAATGTTCGTTGCAAACCTTCCCCAAAGATTACGAAGGAGTATCCAATGTTGAGAGATCCCAAGCGAAAGCCGCCTAGCAATTCGGAAAGTCCCCGTGCCAAGGAACGGAGAACGAAAAATCGTCTTTGGCGGGTTCGAAAGGTTTCACAAGATCCTCCCACGGCTCTTGTGTCTTTCGGTTCTTCCAATAACTGGTATGTGTCGCCTCCTTTTTGGTTTGTCCCAAAACACGCGAATTTCGGTGAGAATATGTGTCTTGTTTCCTTCGGGCTTCGGTAGTGTTAATGCTTTTGCTTTGCTCTTGCACGTTGCCGGGAGACGGCAATTTCTTCAAAGAACTCCAGCAGACATTGAGCCTTCTCGTAGCGATGATGAGTCGAGAGAGAGAAGAGGGTTCGACAAGTGAGAGTGATTCCTCCGCAAAGACTGCACGGTTCGATTTCGGAAGTGGTTTGGTGAGTTTCGCACTTCTTTTCTTTCTTCTTTTGTTTCCTCTTTTGGGAAAATATCGACTCAAGTTCGCAGGAGGAATCCGATTCGGAGGATGATTAAGGGTAGAGGCACACGAAAGCTTGCCTTTGGTGACCGCCGCTGGTGACTTGGAGATGGACGTTGGCCAATTGTCGGGCACAGATGTGGCTCAAACGGTGGATGATTCTCTGATGATTGTTGCCGTAGACATGGAGGAGAACCCTTTGCGAGTTGTGAGGCCAGGTGCAGGCGCCATTTTTGATCCTCCGTACTTGGTTCCTCATCCGGGTCATGTCTTTGGTTGGCGGCTTCAGCGTGCTTGGCTAAGCACGAGGCGTTGTATACCGAATCCGGGAGAAATACGGACATATGGCCACAACCAAGAAAGTCACTAGTCGATTTGCACTTTGGTTAAGCGTGTGGAAGAGGCTTTATCTTCCATCGAGGATATGCGTGAGGTGACCGGTCACACCGTTTCAAGACGTTATTGCCGACTAGGGAGCACCATCGCGACGTGTGCGTAGAAAAAGGAGTTCAACACTTCGTGGTTTGTCGAAGGCCTTGCTGAGATCCAAAAGTTGAAAGATGCGGCAATCGAAAGCCTTTCCGCCGAGGAGATTGCACGACAGGAGGTGGAACTCGAAGAGCTTTCCAAGATGTTGACTATGAAGAGAGCGGGTCTCGAAGATGCAAAATTGACTTTCTCCAAGAAGAGCAGACTTCTGTTGGATAATTTTCCTTGAACGTTTCTCTGCTAAACTTTCATTTAGGGTTTTTTTTTTTTTTGAAAGACATATTGGATGTCTGGTTCAAGGTTTGACCAGTTTTTGGTAGACAGCTGGTAGCTTTTGAGGATATTGGATTATTTCTGGGATGAATGGTTTTGATAATATAACTCTGATTATGTTTTGAGAAAGGAATATTGCTTTTATGAAAGTGTGTGCTAGCAATAGGCACAATACTCGGTAGTATAATGGTTTTACTAAAAACCTAAAACAAATCATATATCTTGCGTAGTCTGAATTTACTCGCTTCATAGGTTTTTGCGAACATGCCCCTCTTTATGTAAAAAGGCGGTTTCTTTGGTAGCATCGCCAAAGAAGTCCCCAATCACCGGGCAAAGCATCTTCAACGAGTCCCCAGTTTTCTTGTGTAGTTTTTACAACCGGTAACCAAGGTCGAAGAACGAGATCGACAGATCGACATTGTAGCCGATAGATCAATCCTCCCGTTTGTGGTCGCCAATTGTTTATGGGTGAAAATCGTTTACGCCGATTTCGGTAAATGCGGTAGGTGAGTGAGAAACTGGTTTAAACCCTAAACAAATGTGCTGCACGTGAGCACTTTATAGATTCGAGAGATCAATCTGTACAAGTCCGGCCTAAACCAAGAAATGGCCGTTCCAGACTTGCTTCGGTCACAAAGTGGAGGAGAAGGGTTGATTTGGGGAGGGAAGCAGAGAAAGGTGTTGAGGAGAGTAGTATCTCGACTTGTATCAGAAAGTGAAAGCTTAAGAAAAGCTTGCAAGAGATGAAAGCTTTTGGGAGAGCTTGCAAAGTTGCCTTTACGAGAGTGTAAGTGTAGTATATTTCTCCTGACCGAGACTTGTGTCTGGTGGAAATAGGTAAGACCTATTTATACAAGTCGAGATTGAAACGTACCCTGGCCTCATGAAGGAAGAGAGTAAAGGGTGAAATAATGGGAAGAGGTGGTAACCGCATGGTTTAATGGGTGAAAACGTTTTTCACCATTATTTCCTCTTTTATTTGACCGCTTTATTCCTATTCACGCTTTCTTAATTGTGAGCGTAGTGTACGCAGCGCATCTTTGTGACCGCCAAACCAAAACCCTAAAGAAGCATCCCCAGTTTTGTGTTGATATCTCGTTGGTTGCGCCTTGAGTGCAAGTGGTGCTGCTAATGGCGCGTGTGGCAAGTGCCAATGGGATGTGCGGAATGCCTTGGTGGTAGGTTGCATGGTTTTGCAAGTTAGGCTAACAGCGTGTGTGTTTGGCATGTGCCAATGGCATGTGCGAAATGCCTTGGTGGTAGGTTGCACGGTTTGCAAGTTAGGCTACCAAAGTGTGTGTTTGGCATGTGCCAATGGCATGTGCGGAATGCCTTGGTGGTAGGTTGCACGGTTTGCAAGTTAGGCTACCAGCGTGTGTGTTTGGCATGTGCCAATGGCACGTACGGCCATGTTGACCTAGTTGCAAGTCTTGCAAGCATAGGGCGCTATATTTGGCGTGTGCCAATGGCATAGCGGCTTGGAATATGGCTTGCGGCACGTGTTGGCATGTGCCAATGGCATGTGCGGCCATGTTGACCTAGTTGTAAGTTTTGCAAGCCTAGGGCGCTATATTTGGCGTGTGCAAATGGCATAGCGACTTGGAATATGGCTTGCGGCACGTATTGGCATGTGCCAATGGCATGTGCGGCCATGTTGACCTAGTTGCAAGTCTTGCAAGCCTAGGGCGCTATATTTGGCGTGTGCCAATGGCATAGCGACTTGGAATATGGCTTGCGGCACGTATTGGCATGTGCCAATGGCATGTGCGGCCATGTTGACCTAGTTGCAAGTTTTGCAAGCCTAGGGCGCTATATTTGGCGTGTGCCAATGGCATAGCGACTTGGAATATGGCTTGCGGCACGTATTGGCATGTGCCAATGGCATGTGCGGCCATGTTGACCTAGTTGCAAGTCTTGCAAGCCTAGGGCGCTATATTTGGCGTGTGCCAATGGCATAGCGGCTTGGAATATGGCTTGCGGCACGTATTGGCATGTGCCAATGGCATGTGCGGCCATGTTGACCTAGTTGCAAGTTTTGCAAGCCTAGGGCGCTATATTTGGCGTGTGCCAATGGCATAGCGACTTGGAATATGGCTTGCGGCATGTATTGGCATGTGCCAATGGCATGTGCGGCCATGTTGACCTAGTTGCAAGTCTTGCAAGCCTAGGGCGCTATATTTGGCGTGTGCAAATGGCATAGCGACTTGGAATATGGCTTGCGGCACGTATTGGCATGTGCCAATGGCATGTGCGGCCATGTTGACCTAGTTGCAAGTTTTGTAAGCCTAGGGCGCTATATTTGGCGTGTGCCAATGGCATAGCGACTTGGAATATGGCTTGCGGCACGTATTGGCATGTGCCAATGGCATGTGCGGCCATGTTGACCTAGTTGCAAGTCTTGCAAGCCTAGGGCGCTATATTTGGCGCGTGCCAATGGCATAGCGACTTGGAATATGGCTTGCGGCACGTATTGGCATGTGCCAATGGCATGTGCGGCCATGTTGACCTAGTTGCAAGTCTTGCAAGCCTAGGGCGCTATATTTGGCGTGTGCAAATGGCATAGCGACTTGGAATATGGCTTGCGGCACGTATTGGCATGTGCCAATGGCATGTGCGGCCATGATGCGCAGAGTGCGGCTTGGTTTGGCATTGTTGCCATGGTGCGCAGAGTGCGGCTTGGTTTGGCATTGTTGCCAATGATGCGCAGAGTGCGGCTTGGTTTGGCATGGTTGCCATGGTGCGCAGAGTGCGGCTTGGTTTGGCATTGTTGCCAATGATGCGCAGAGTGCGGCTTGGTTTGGCATGGTTGCCATGGTGCGCAGAGTGCGGCTTGGTTTGGCATTGTTGCCAATGATGCGCAGAGTGCGGCTTGGTTTGGCATTGTTGCCATGGTGCGCAGAGTGCGGCTTGGTTTGGCATTGTTGCCATGGTGCGCAGAGTGCGGCTTGGTTTGGCATTGTTGCCAATGATGCGCAGAGTGCGGCTTGGTTTGGCATGGTTGCCATGGTGCGCGAGTGCGGCTTGGTTTGGCATTCTTTGCCATGGTGCGCAGAGTGCGGCTTGGTTTGGCATGGTTGCCATGGTGCGCAGAGTGCGGCTTGGTTTGGCATGGTTGCCATGGTGCGCAGAGTGCGGCTTGGTTTGGCATTCTTTGCCATGGTGCGCAGAGTGCGGCTTGGTTTGGCATTGCTTCCATGATGCGCAGAGTGCGGCTTGGTTTGGCATTGCTGCCATGGTGCGCAGAGTGCGGCTTGGTTTGGCATGGTTTCCATGATGCGCAGAGTGCGGCTTGGTTTGGCATGGCTGCCATGGTGCGCAGAGTGCGTCTTGGTTTTGGAATTAGGGTTCTGTGTTGAAAACCCTAATCTGGTATTTTGAAAAAATACCCCTATTAATTATTTACACCTGAGTTAAATGCTCTTAGTTAATGTGTTGCGGGTAACACTAGGTCATGGGGTTTTACGATTTTACCCCTTGTCTAAAAACCATTATCAACACTAGGGTTTACCCCTTTAGGGGGAAACCGAGAAACGGTATAATCATGAGAAGTTAAACTTTTGTTGATTGAGGATGAATTCAATGTGCTAGTGTGAAGCTTTATTAGTTATATAAATCTATTTAGAGTTTTAATCATATTATCGTTTGTCATTACTGTAATTAGGGTTTATGATTGATTTCTAGATTGTTCATGTGTACAATTGGATTATTCTATTGATCATTCTATTACTAGTACAGAGTTGGAGAGATCCGTAATTGTCGTGCATCTCCTACACAAGTAGAGAACGTGAGACCTCGCAGAGGGATTCTGTGGAGCAATCGTGTGTGAACACAATACTAGTAAGTGGACCTTGCGCTAAGATTCTAACTGCTTGGATCAACCTAAGTTCACATAACTTAAAGCTTCTGTTGGGTTACACCTTGAGTGCGCTACTACTTGGTGGTTCAGTTGGATAGAACTTGATATGCGAGCGCTTCGGTATCCGGTTACAAGAGGAACTTTGGGGATAGCACTGCTCTAGCTGCTTTCCTACGGTTGGTGATGAATGGTTCTAACGAAGATAGATAAGTATACTATTGAGTCAACGTTTGGTAACAGGAAAGGACTCCTTGATCATCCCTTTCATCTTATTATCGTTTTATTCTTTTTATTTACTTTAAACCAAAACCCCCCTTTGTTTTGTCTTGATTTTGCTAATATAAATAACCTGTCAATTACACAGATCTCTGTGGGAACGATCCTTACTATCACTATATTACCTGTAATTAGTGAGAAATATCTCGATTAATTTTTTGTGTTTACGACACGCATCAAATTTTTGGCGCCGCTGCCGGGAGCGCTTGATAATTGATTTGTTATTTGTTTAGCTTGTTTTTGTTTTTGTTCTTAGATTTTTGTTTTATTTTCTCTTTTTTCTGTGAGTCGTCATGTTTCCTTACGGAAATAACATGTACGGAGCACAGGATCAGACATATAATAGTGGTTATCAGTATGGTTTTCAATCTCAAAACTACCAACCATCCTATGGGTATATTCAAAACCAATCTTTTGGCTATGATCAATATCCCACGAAACCTTACGGGTATTCTCATACATGTCAACAACCTTATGACGGGCATGTAAGTGAACAATCACAAGGATGGGAGGATAGTTATGCTTCTAATCCTATTTCTTCAAGTGTTGCGGAACAAATGTGTACCATGATGGAAGATATTCGCATACAAATGGAAAAATATTACCATGGGTTAGAGCAACATCAACAAAGCGTTGATCAATCACTCCAAGAACTTCAAGAGGGCATTAAAAACTTAAGAAGAGACATGGATTAGATTAAGGAAGAAATGGAGAAAGATGAGCAACCTTTGGAAATTCCATGTAATAGTGATGAATCTATCCCAACTCCGGATCATTATAAAGATCACTCGTCTATTCAAAAGGAGGAGCCTTGGAATTACCTAACCATTGTTATGAATGGTGTAACATACTCAAATGCATATCAAGGTTATGAAGATTATCCGGATTATAATATTTTTAGGCCGGTTGATTTGCAAGAAGTAGAACAAATTAATCCTTCGTCGGAGACTCATACGGAAGACCCTAGGATTTGCACCAATGAACTAGACTTTTTGGGGGAAGATTTTGATTCCGGTGACGAGATTGTTGAAGAGATTGAGATTGAGAATGAAACCAAATTGATTGAAGTTGTGGAAGAACCAATTGAGCTTGTCTATGATGCTGAGATTTTGGTTGAAGCAGAAATTAAGAGTTCGATAGAGGACCACGATATACTTGAGGTAAATAATTCACTAGAGATAAAAGATGAGGATCTCGAACAAGGTTTGTCTAATCCTTTGAATAAATTTAAATCTATTGATCCTTCCCATCACTATTTATATATTCTTTTCTCAACCCAAGAATCATCAATCCACAGATATATCATCCCCTCCCCTAACCTAGATAATATTTTCTCTCGCTCTCTCGACTCTTTCATTCACTTTCATTTCTTTCATTTTCTACCGCTTCCCTTTTCTTCCTCTCAATCACAGATTAATCATTCGATATTTGCAAATAACTAATCTTCAATTGCCCCGCTTCAATGAAGCCAGTAGTTTTGATTTAAGTTTCTATCCGTGGTAAGTCATCAATGCTTGCTCATAATCCTTAAATTAGATTTTAGGTTCCATCTAAATTAGTGGTTTTGTTCTTGATTTGTCTCGATTTGTAGGTGTCGTTGAATGATGTATTTGGTTTATTCTGTGGAGAAATGTATTTAAAAATCCTAATGCTATAATCCCTATTTCTATCATTAATTGCTATTTCTTGATTTTTTGGTGATTTTTTAGTCAAATAAATTGTTTCATTTTGATTTACACTTGATGCTTAGGAGTATTCTTCGCTAGAGAGTTTATTAAGATGGCTTACTCGAAGTTGTTGAAGCTAGTGGTTACTCCTATCATCCCATGGCAAAGGATTTAAAATCTTTAGTTTAATCGCCAGACTTGGTAAATTTAGGGTCTGTGGACTACCACCTCAATTTTTTGGATATAGTCTTGGTCTCGAAAGCCGATGCATTTAATTCTTCTTATCGCATTTAGATCATTTAAATTTCCAGCATTTTATCGGGATGTGTTCGTGTTCGATATGCGCTGTCAAATCAGAAGCAAGATTAGCTTATGCAACCCACCCATTTTTTTGTACAGTTAAGCCAATGAGGCTTGCACTTTTAGTACCTTTAGCTATTAGGACTGATGGGTGTTTGCTAGAGTGCACTCGCCTGCATCCATCATTGCTAGTTAGTCCAACAAATTCATTGAGGTGAATTATTATCAAATTTCCTTGTATCTATCAAAGTTTTGATCTTCCCTTGTATCAAGTCTTTAACTCATATTTTTTACCTACGGATTACTATAACTTTTGGTGTATCTTGATGGACGTGGTTTGTTTGGCAGATACGCGAAAGCTGTTCAATCAAGAATACTGGTTTACGTAACCCACACATTTTTTCACAAAGGCTTCACGAGGCTCACAGTTGTTAAGATTTCCAAGACACCGTTAGAACAGGTGTTCTTCATTGGGAGTATCATTCAGATTAATCCATCATTACATATCAAGCAACCATCGAGGTGAGTTATTATCATAATTTGTAGTTAATAGCTCATTATGCGTGCAATGCTAAATGTGTTTTATTAAAGGTAAAATGCATCAGGTCACTAGGAGGTGTATCGAGTGTATCACCGCTTGAACTTTTGTACTTCCGCCGGTGGTGGTGTTGATATCTCAGAGTTCAGACAAGCAGCTTGCTCGCCTATGAAATTTGATATTTTGTGGTGTTGATAACGCCATTTGGATACATAGGAATAGTGAGTAGGTAGCGCGTTGGTAATGTAGATGCTAACAAGGTGTGTGGTATGTCGTACTGCTGTTGTATGATTATGACAGCACAGAGCATAGCTAACATTTAATAGCTATTCTTCCGCACTTTATAAAGCATCTTTATCTTATGCTTTTTTTATTATTATTTTCCTTATCGCTCATGTCCTCAAAGTATGCTTTTATAAATTTGCAAGGACAAAATAAGGATTTAATAAACCTGGCTTCATGTCAAGCATTTATCGTTTTGTGCTACAGTGATGACCAAGATGATTATCATTGCAAACTCTTTCGAGCATTAATCCATCGCCATACTCGAGGTTAGTGAGTAATGATGGTCTGTTTTTTTGCATCACCTAGCACCAAAGAATCGTAGATTGTCACGCTTTGATGTCTATGGTTCTCGTGCCTCAATTTCCTCGTTAGCCAAAAGACTTATCTGCAAGTTTTTTTTCCCGGTTATCAGAGAAAGCCAAGCACATTGAATATCACCAATAATGCAAGTGTTTGAACATTTGTGGAAAGCTTCAAGAATCAAAAATATCGTCAAACTAAAATGGCACTGGAGTCGATCCCCTCGTTTCGATTGCAGTGTGACAATTGCTTTTAAGCACGTATGGTTGTAAACCGGTAATCATAGCGACAGCTCGCATTCTATTTTGTGTGATTTTGATTTGGTCGATACCTTAAGAGTTTCTAAGGTTTTAAATTGGTTTAAGTGTACAAATTTACTTGAGCTTTTATAAGTATTTGGTCTTGCATAACTGGATGCGCTTTGGTTATTCAGCTGTTAGACGAAATGAATCCGTATAGCGCGATGGAGTCCTTCAACGTAAGAACCTCATGCCATCAAGCTATTATCATTAAGCATGCGTGTTCTTCAAAGTTGAGCTACCAATTGATTTTACTTTACTGTACTTATAGAATATATTCAAAGATACTTTAATTTTATCACTCCGATATGTCAATGCCTTAGTAGAGTCAAATGATGAATTTTTTTATTTTGTATCTCAAGATGCCGCTCGTCATATACAATTGCTTATTCCAGGAAATCTTGTTTTGCATGTGCTCCTGTTAGTTCTTTCAACTTCTTTATGCTTTACAGAATTTGAGAAGCGATACGCGATCATGTAGCGCAGTTAAGTATTAAATGGTATGACCCAAGAGGCACTTATACAATATTTTAGTGATCGCTAACAACTTATGATATTGTTCTACGCTTAGGCAAAGATGAAAGGTGCAAATGGTGCCAATGAGAGAAGGACATATTACACAACACAATGATGATTGACGTACTAAAACCAAGACAAAGATTAAGGTTACAGCTTTAGATTAAGATCGTCAAAAACCCAAGTGATGCGTCGATATTGCTTAAGCTTCTACGCTTCTAATCGCTACCAAGAAGGCTGGATATTGCTTTAAGTCGACGTCAATTGACAGCTAAGAATATCATTGGATGGGCACAATCGAGCTCTAATCTGTATCAAGTAGAGTCCATTAAGTGGTCAGTCGCTTATAAAGAAGTTTCTTCTAGGTTGATATGTAGGTCGAGCTTCTAACCAGTGATCGTAGAAAATTGGTGCCAAACTGAGAGAAGAACAGACTGTAGACAAAATGCAAACAAAGATTGGATTAAAACCAAGATTATTCCCATCAAAGGCAAGTGACAGGAAGAAGGAAGGGATTAGGGTTAAGGCTTTCTAGATTAGGATCTTTGAAAACCCAAGGAAGTCGATAATTTAATGGGAAGAATTAGGTCAATCTACCAAGGAGGAAAGTGGTAAAAAGGTCAAGCAAGCATTAAAGTTAGCTTTAGTTGCAAGAGAGAGGTAGAAGTGAAGAATGCACAGACTTTGATTGAAAATTGAAGGTCGAGCATCTTAGCAAGAAGCTAGCAGCATGGAATATGATGTCAAGGTAAAATTTTCTCGCTTCTTGACTTCATTCCATTGCTTATCTAGGAAAATATTTACTCAATCTGACAAGGTGAAAAATATGTCTTTAGTCGTGATATCAAGAGGCTTAATAGCAATTTTATCTTCCTAAAATTAGCGCATAATATATAATGGCTTTGCTTCTTAAACCTATTTTTAGGAGTAGTAAAAAACATGTCTTTAATGTGACATCGGTAGAGCTGGTGCAATTTTACACCTGAAATTATGTCCGTTTATTTCAGGAGCAACTTGTGGTTTGTGCGATAGATATCTCTTATCACTCCTAACCTCTTATCGCACCCTTGCAACCTTCTTTTTAGGTGTTCGGCATCGATAAACCAACCGGGCAGAAGATTTTGGAGACGTAAATAGTATGCAAGCTAGAGCAGTAAAAGACATTTACGTGAGTTTCGCGGTATATACAAGCGGCTTTATCTGATATAATGCGTTTCCAAGTGTCTAAGGTACATTGCATTTCTCCTCAAACTTAGGTATTTCTCAAGTTGTTATTGTTGAAAGAATATGACTATTATTATTGTCATGCGTGATTGATTTTGTCAATTTAATCTAAATATTTTTTTATTA